>MJUT01053428.1:558997-569702 GCA_002080005.1 Gigantidas platifrons
TTTTTTTTTTAGTTTCTTCAAAGGACGTATACACGTCCTTGGTTTCTTTAATCAAAGTGACGATTACAAAAATATGTCCAATTTAAATACATACTGTAGCATTTTGAGTACATGTCATAACTATAAAAAACTCATTATCGTTGATTGAATTCTTTGTCCAGGTAAATCAAGCCAGGTGAGATCAAAGATTAAGCAATGAAAACAAAAATTCTATAATCCGTTGATTGGCTTGTAACGTAATAAAATTGTCATTGTAGTGACTAATTAGTTTTAATCAGCAAATGAATAAGAATGGATTGTTACAAACATTTTTCTACGATTTTTTGAAAATTCAAGTGATGAATTGGGTACGGGAAATACTTGTCACTTTCGAAAATCAATCGTCAATGAAGAAAGTTTTTTTTTCCTGATTATAGGTCAAGATGGCGGATTGTGAAAATTTACATAAAAATCCCCATATGTAGGTTATGAATAGGTTATGAATATTTACATAAAGAATGCCCGTATGTTGATTTCTCAGGTGTAAACAACAAAAATGGCGGACAGTTTAGCGAGAGTTGAGAACGAAATCGAAATAGGGCACTTATTATAGACAAAGGGGGCATATTATCGTGGACAAAAAGGGCATGGCGCGGGACCATGCTACTTTGCTTTAGATTTAACTCTATTTTTATACTTTATTATTTTATTTTAGTTGCAAAAAGCTGTTGGTCCAGAAATAACAAAGACAGATTTAGTTCCTGCTTTCCAGGGATTACTTAAAGATTGTGAGGCAGAGGTTAGAGCTGCTGCATCACACAAGGTCAAAGGTGAGTAAATAAGTTTTCAAGTTGTGAGACAGAGGTTAGAGCTGCTGCATCACACAAGGTCAAAGGTGAGTAATAAGGGTTCAAGTTATTCAGTTTTATGATAAATATATTGTTTAGATTGATTTAAAAATAGATCATCAATGATGTAATAGTATTACAATTCAATTGATGTAACTTTTATGGGGGGAGGAGGGATACATGTTGTCACACGTTGACATTGGCTTATTGTAGTTAACCATCGGATGGAATATCAGATCTTTTAACTCATTCAGCCCCAATCATGCTTGTAGGCATGATTAAATATCTGCAGTGAATGGCCAATCCCGCCTGTAGTCGTGGTTTGTTTACTTCATTCAATGGCCGATCATGCCTGTAGTCGTGATGAAAGTACATTGTAAAACCTTCTCCGATGGGTCAAATATTGGAGGGATTCCATGATTCTTTCAATATTGGCAAATAGAAAAATAGTTTACATTTCCTTTTTCCTTTATTAAAGTATTCAGAAGTCAAAGGTTATTAAATTACATCGATTTTTCTACATGTGTTTCATTCATAAAAAATTGTAAACAATGGTGGATATTAGAGCAATCTTTGGTGATGATGATAGTGAAAATGAAGAGTTTCTAGGCTTCGATCTCGACAAAATTGAGGAAGCAGAGGAAAGGTATGTTCAGCAATTAGATTTGCTGAATGATTTTGACTCCGACATTGAATTTTCCGAGATGAGATTGTCGGACGAAGAGGAAATTGACAGTGATGATGATACGGTTCTCGCCGACATTGCTAAATGGAGTGATCCCCTTAAATTGTTTTTTAGAAGAATGGAGATCATTTAAGTACATGAACTTATTAATATTTGAAGACACCTGTTATAATATATGTTATACCTGACTTTTTTTTCTTTCCAGAATTTTGTTCTAACCTGTCTCCAGATATAAAGGAATCAGTGATAATGACAAACATTTTACCTTGTGTCAAAGACTTGGTGTCGGATGCCAACCAACATGTCAAATCAGCATTAGCTTCTGTCATCATGGGACTCTCACCAATTCTAGGAAAAGATAAGTATGTCATTTATATTATTAATATATGCATTAAATTGTAGCAGTAGTTGGATTTACAACTACCTATGCAATCAGTTCCTATTACCACTAAAGTTGTGAATTCGAATCCTGCTTATAGCGAGGTGTACTCTATACAACATTATATGATAAAGTTTGTCAGTGACTTGGGATAGGTCTGTGGTTTTCTTTGAGTAGTCCAGTTTTCACCATCAATAAAACTGACTGCCACGATATAACTGAAATATTGTTGAAAGTGGCATTAAACACCATAACTAACATTTTAAGCATTTCAAGAAGAGAAATATTGTCAACCACTAAAAGTAAAATATTATACTGGTTCCTTTTTATTCTTTAGTTATTAAAAGAGTTTAAACTGTTTGGTCAAGAATTCCACTAATATCAACAAAACAAACAATTACCTCTCACCTCAAGTCATTGCACAAAAAAGTCCATGACGTATGACATTGGATTTCCGTGTTATGTGGGCTTCAAGTAAAGTCTTTAGAAATATTTCTGCAGTCATGAATATGACCTTTTGAAATTAACATTTACACTTGTTATGATTAAAAATATTGTTTTTTTTTTATATTAGATGAAAAATAACGTGTAAATTAAGATGATGTATTTACTCATCCTAATGGAATGTTTAATTTTATTCTTGGGAGATTTACTCATAATTTACTCTTGTATTTGTAGCACAATAGAACATTTATTGCCATTATTCCTGACACAACTTAAAGATGAGTGTCCTGAAGTTCGTTTAAATATAATCTCCAACTTAGACTGTGTTAACGAGGTATGTAAATTTCAATTTAACTATGATGCTACAGTCATGATTTATCAAGATTTTTATGAATATCATTATTATTCTTTTTACTACAAAATAAGGGGTTTTAATCACTAACTCCAGAAAATTGCAATAATCTTCGAACATTCTTGGTGAAAAATAATCATTAGCGCTATTCAATGATTATCTAAGGCCATGCAAAGTTAATTACTTGGTTCTCAGGCCCTTTTTTGTCAAAATTGATGAGGGAGGGCGGCATTTTTTTTATCCTTTTACTGCTGTAAAAAGTGATGAGGGAGGCATTTTTTCTTCTTTTTTTTTGTGAAAAATATGGCAATGTATAAATCTTTTCATTACTTTATTGAAAATTTCAATTTTATTTCTTCCGATGGTGGCAGAAACATCACAAGTGGTTAATTTTTATGGAAACGTCCAATCCACTGGTCCCAACGTACCATTTTTTTATCTCCGTAAACAATTCCAATAAGGTACAAGCTTCGGAGAAGCCCCCTATTATGTTTCCTGGTAAAACTGGCAAACATTTGTGCCGAATTTGCACAGAAACGATTGACATTTTTGTCTAAATGTCAAACGGAAACACGTTTTTTATTTATACATTGTCATAACGATGCTTTAAATCTCATTTAAGCATGATGCGTTTTAAAGCGTTTCACCGACCACGCGATATAAGAGAAAAACGGATGCGGTTGTTTTTTCCGTACGGACAGCGCTACCGCATTTAAATTTTTTTTTTTACTATTTTTGCAAAAAAATCGGCAATGCGGCGACGAATTTCCACATGCGGGCGGGCCTGAGAACCAAGAAATTAACTTTGTATGGCCTAAACTGGTCGCTATTATTTACTAGTTTTTCTCTTCTTTTTTTTTTCCATTTTGGCCCACTGTAATGCCCAATATTTAATAAAATTGTTGATCCCATTGGTTGAAAAAAATCCACTGTATATGGATCTACATGTATAAGTAATTTGAAATATTATCATTCACATACAAGCTTTCCATTGTTGTCCCACTTTTTGCAGGTAATTGGAATCAAACAGCTATCACAAAGTTTATTACCAGCCATCGTTGAATTAGCCGAGGACACCAAATGGAGAGTGAGATTAGCCATAATAGAGTACATGCCACTATTAGCTGGACAACTGGTTAGTAGATATACATTGTAGACATTGTCTAGAGTGAGATTAGCCATAATCGAGTACATGCCACTATTAGCTGGACAACTGGTTAGTAGATATACATTGTAGACATCGTCTAGAGTGAGATTAGCCATAATCGAGTACATGCCACTATTAGCTGGACAACTGGTTAGTAGATATACATTGTAGACATTGTCTAGAGTGAGATCAGCCATAATCGAGTACATGCCACTATTAGCTGGACAACTGGTTAGTAGATATACATTGTAGACATTGTCTAGAGTGAGATTAGCCATAATCGAGGACATGCCACTATTAGCTGGACAACTGGTTAGTAGATCTATATTATATATACATTGTTTGATTGTACAACACTTTGTATTTAGTTGTGTCTATTATGTGGACAGTATCACAAGGAGCTGCACTATGATTAAAAGTGATGCCTATATGCAAATATTGTGTAGATGATAAATGGATATTATTTTGTTTTTCTCCAACTTGGTAAAGAATGATCTTGCTGTTTTTTCTGCTGATTCAGATACATATCAGGTACAATATTAGCTCTGACAGCTGTTGTAAAGCACAACAATGAATGATGTGTTATTGATACCTGTGTATTTGATTTTTACATGCATGTTTTCTATACTAAAAATTACATTGTTACATACAGTCGACTCTCGTTATCTCGAACTCGGTTGAGTCGAATTTCCGGTTGAGTCGAATTTTTATTGAAGTCCCGAACTTCGTTGTGTATAAATATATATAATTTGACTCCTGTTGAGTCGAATTCGGATGAGTCGAAATTTCGGTTGTTTCGAATAAAAGTTTTGGTCCCGAGATGTAGAAAGCCATATTATTTACATTTGTTAAGTCGAATTTACCTGTCAAAACATGTGTATTAGCTTGGGATTAAAATCGGATGACAGGTGAAACATCCGATCATTGACTTTGACATTTTTACCTTAGGCTATTTCACATGTTTATTTCATAATCTGTCAAATTAATTAGTGATAATATTTGAATTGGCTTAGTATTATGACACATGTTAAAAGTGTACAATCAAAAATTATCGATTTATAATAAGTGCGCTTGGGTCGGCATACATCAATGATTATTAAAAAAACGGTCGAACGGAAGCGTTTTATCTATTGAATTACTTGTCGGAAATTAATTTACATTAAAGGAGATGTATAATTTTACTCTTAATTAACAGTTGTAATAAAAGGGGAAATTTTTTTCACTTCCAACATGTCTTTCAGAATGTCTTCTGATAATACTGTTGCACGTGTGTCTGGTGAAGGACAAAACAGATAAACATAATCATACACACAAAAAAAAGATATCTAGGAGTTATCAGTCGTTCCACAAGATTCAAAGAATTTAACAGAGAAAAAAAAAACAGCAGCAAAAACATTGAATAAGTTTAAAATCGTTCCGAGAATCGGGACATGCGATGCTGGTTTTAGCTATTCAAAATTTCGCTCGAGTTGTCTCCCTTTCGTCGTTAAAAAAAACTACACTTCCGGTATTTCTCATAGCTCCTCTTGAGTCGAACTACGATTGACTCAAATTTTTTCCATGGTCCCATCGAATTCGAGATAACGAGAGTCGACTGTACTTTAAAAACCCCAATAAAACAACTTAGAAAAGGTAGACAAGTTAGTATTTTTTTTATTCTTGAATATGTTGTGCATGCTACTGTAGATAGCATGTTAAAAATACTTTGTCATGTTTTATGTAGAAATTAGATACAGAAACAGTATGAAAAAGAGAGATATTAAAATTATGAAAAGAAAATCCAATTTGCCAAAGTAATATCCAATGTGATAAAGACTGGCTTATTTCAGAAGCAATTATGGAGAAGCCATGAAACAATACAAACAATAAAAAAAACACAGTGATAAACAGTATTTACATTTTTAATTCATTTTTCATTGTATTTTCTCTTTATTTTCAGGGTGTAGAATTCTTTGATGAGAAGTTAAACTCACTTTGTATGACATGGTTGGTAGATCATGGTAAGTAATGAAGGAAAACTCATCTCAAATTATGAAAAGAACTAGAAGTTTAAACAGTGATAGTTCGACAATATCACCATGATCAGCGAAACAAACAACTACCTTTCACCTCAAATCGTTGAATACAAAAAAAGTCAAGGAACATAACCCAATGAAAATCTAGGTCCTGGCTTGGGACAAAGAGAAAATGTGTAGGGATTAAACCAGTTAATCAGATTCCAATCTCCCCGTTAAGTGATATTTGTTTTGTATAAACAAAACAGTGTGGCTGTTTTCAATGTAAGAATCATAGTAGGTAACTTGCCTCTGATGTCTGCTTGGTGTGTATCACAAAGAAATTTATATGATTACTTGTATCTGAATTATTTTTTTTATCTGTCAGTCTTCAACCTGCATAGCCTAGTATGCAAATTAGGATCAATTTGTTTCTTGACTTGTGTCAACAATGTTAATTCAGAACCGATCAAAATTATAATCTTCACCTTGAGTGATACGCCCGTATTGAGACGGACCGTATTATGTGATTGGGTATGGCGGTGGGCGGGCGTCCACACAGGTCTCCGAACAATAACTTTAGTCTGTATATCGGATCTTTACCAAACTTGGCCACATGATTCCCCTGTGGAAGGGGAAGAACCCTATTTATTTTGGGGTCATTAGGTCAAAGGTCAAGGTCACCGTTACTATAAATAGAATTTTTCACAACAGGGTTGTTTCCGCACGATAACTTTATTTCTGTATATTTGATCTTTAACAAACTTGGCCACATGATTCCCCTGTGAAAGGGGAAGAACCCTATTTATTTTGGATCATTGGGTCAAAGGTTAAGGTCACCATAACTATAAACAGGGATCGCGCTGGGCTTTGCCGATGTCGTATTTGGCGATTTTTTTTCCTCCCTGGCTCTAACAAATGGCTCCTGGCGATATCTTTGGCGCCAACATTTTCATTATCAAAAATTATCTAAATTCAATTAAAGGTAATTAAGTGGTTGTTTGCAGGCACAGGTAAGCTACTGTTACATGATTGATACTTGAACATCTTGTATAAACATCCTGAGTGACACTTATAATTGTTTATTGTAAATAGCCGGAGGTACGTGACCTTTCACACCTGTCACAGGTAGATGTAATTAAAGAAAATTTAAACCACAGGCAATTGGATCAGTGCTAACTTGCCTGATTGTTTTATGAATGTAAATAAAATCAATAATGCTTATCATTTGGAGGTAAAGGTAAAGATCTTTAATCATCAATTGTCATGAATGTTTACAAATTCATGCACATGGCTCAATGATCAATTTACGCATGTGTGAATAAAAAATGTTTACTTTCAGGCTGACATGTCTTTTTATAAATAAAATAAGTCTTCATATCGATAACATGCACTTAATAAGCCATGAAATAGTAGATATCATCTGGAATCAAAATATTTTCATGTCAATCATGGTAAGTCACAATCCGTAACAGATGTCCGGAATCATTCTTTGTTTACACGCTGTAGGTAAACTTCCGGTTGTTGTTCTCAGATGAAGTTTGTTTCATTTTCAGCATGAAAATGCCCCCAAAGTTAACAAAACATCGCAGTATAACAGAAAAGGTCATAATAAACATAGCAATTTACCCTTTTGACATGTAACCAGTAATAGAACAACAGTATCGTGACTTAAAATCTGGCATCGTAAGTGATAAAATTTGCATGCTTGACAAAGAACGGTTTTGTAGTAAATTGTACGAACAAGTTATGGCATCTAAATTTTCTGGCTCCAACATTTTGGAACTGGCGACAGAATTTGATACCTGGCGATTTTTCTGTCGCCAACATTTTTGGAGCCAGAGCCTGATAAATAGAATTTTTGACAACAGGGTCGTTTCCACATGATAACTTTAGTTCTGTATATTGGATCTTTATCAAACTTGGCCACATGATTCCCCTGTGGAAGGGGAAGAACCCTATATATTTTGGGGTCATTACCATTATACCATTTGATAATTTATATAGACGGGTGTATTTTGTGATGCACACTTTTCTTGTTTGACTTGTGTCGGTTATGTTCATTCAGTTTGATATCTTAATTGTAGTTGTCACCTTCAGTGTTGCCACGATATAAATGAAATACTGCTAATTGGCATTAAACACCAATCAATCGGTCAACAATTAGTGTATAACTCAGATTTGACATATTTTGCTCAAGTTGTTGTCATTTTCTAACTTTGTATGAAATATAATGCAGATGATATGTATCTGTTTTATATTCTAGTTTATGCAATCAGAGAAGCTGCCACATTGAACTTAAAGAAACTTGTAGACAAATTTGGTGTAGACTGGGCACAGCAGACGGTCATTCCTAAAGTATTACAGATGTCACATGACCAGAACTATTTACACAGGATGACCTGTCTTTTCTGTATAAATGTAAGTTTTGTCTTCAGATTTAGGATATTGTAAATGTTAATTAGGAATAAAATAAAAGTTTACAAAATGCTTTCATATAAACTTAATTTTTCGATAAAATAAAGATCCAAAGGATGTCATTTTATATATGTATCCAAAAAAATAATTTGTGCACCCGCGACAAAGAGTCGGGGTGGGGGGGGGGGGGCATATTAATTTACCCCTGTCTGTTTGTCCGTCCGGATATAGATACATGGTTTATTCGGCAATCTCCTACAGTTTTGGAGCTACAGCTTTAATATTTTGTAGGATGTTTATACGCATAATGGAGGTCTGCATGTCCACAGGATTTTGATTTTCTTCAAATATTCTCAAAATGACAGGTAGTTGGACTTAGTCATTTTTTTCGTACTAGCTGCATAAAGGGAACATGGTTTGTCCGGCTAACTCCTCCTACAGTTTTGGAGCTACAGCTTTAATATTTTGCAAGATGTTTATACACATAATGGAGGTGTGCATGTCCACAGGATTTTGATTTTCATCAAATATTTGATAATGACAGGTAGTTGGACTTCATTTCCTTCTTACTAGCTACATAATGGAAACATGGTTTGTATTGGCTCCTACTACAGTTTTTGACTTGTTTATAATTTCTTATGGTCATGCGGGGCATCATTTGTGTCTTACAGACACACTTCATTTTTGAAAAATCACTCCTAACAAAACAACTTTGTCCATAATTATCAATTGCGGGGGCATACTTCTTCTCTGGTTTTTAGGTAAAATGTGTACCTAGAATGTCATTTTATATGTGAATATGACAGATATCACTTATCCTATGTTATAGTAAAAAAAAAAAAAGACAACACATGTTACTATGGGTGGAAGACATACATAGCAACTTCAGTTAACTACACATGATATAATCCCTGTCAATCAGCAGAATATCATTTAAAGTTTTTATGGAGATTTGTGTACATGGTTGTTACTGTAACATTAATTATTCCTTTCCCAGTTTTATTTTGATATTACATCTACTTCTACCGAAAATTTTATAAACACAAATAATGATATCGTTGTTAAACTGGTATGTCTATTAATTTTATAATGTGTCTCTTTGATAGTTACTGGCAGAGGCAGTAGGACCAGAAATGACAATAAAACTCATGTTGCCCACCATCTTGGGCATGGCCAATGATAATGTTGCAAATGTTAGATTTAATGTTGCTAGAACACTACAGAGATTAGGTCCCATTTTTGAGCAGTCGTAAGTATTTGTATTTAGTAAAAAAAAGAAACAGACTTTTCAATAATTTTATATATTCTGTTTGACTTCTATAAATGTCCAGAAAAAAATTCTTAAAAATCCAGTTTTCAAATCAATAATGTTTTTTTAGATGTATATGATAAATACGAACTCAAAATTTTTAGTCCATTATTAAGAAAGTTACCCATTAGGTCTCCATGTTAATTATATTTTCTGAAGTGTCAAAATCTGCATGGAGTGAGTACAAATAATGTAAGAGTCAAACTTGATACAACATTATGTGATAAAGTTTGTCAGTGACTTGCGACATGTCAGTGGTTTTCTCCGGGTACTCCGGTTTCCTCCACCAATAAAACTGACTGCCACAATATAACTGAAATATTGTTGAAAGTGGCATTAAACACCATTATAAAACCAAATCATCAGAACTCTTTTTGGTATTTTATAGACTTGTTCAACAACAAGTAAAGCCAGCTTTAGAGAAGTTGAAAGGTGACTCAGATATTGATGTACAGTACTTTGCTTTAGAAGCTTTAGAAGGTAGGTATCCCTATGGGTGATAAATGTGCTCCATATCAAATGTATTTTTTTTTACCATCATACACACTGTTAACAGTTGCTCCAATGTTCAGACATAGAAGGCTTTGATGGCCATCATTGCTCCTTCATTTCCCACTGAAAACATTTCTATAGCCTGTTTTGTCCAAATGGTGTGGTGTACAATATTTTTTTTAGCCGAGTTGCAATGAAGTTGCAGTCGGCTTATGTTTTGGCGAAAGGTGGGCGGGCGTATGGATATCTTCGTTAACGGGATAGCGCTCTTAGTTTTTGGCCGATCAACATAATTTTTGGTAGGAAGCATTATTACACTATTATTTAGAGCGAGTTCGAAATTCAGATTAATCTATTGTTTTTTTCTTGTAAAATCATGGTTTTTTATAGAAAAAGTACATATTTTGAGAATTATCTTCGTTAACGTGATAGCATTCTTAGTTTTTGTCCGATCAACATAATTTTTAGGAAGCATTATTACACTATTATTTAGAGCGAGTTCGAAATTCAGATTAATCTATTGTTTTTTTTATTGTAAAATCATGGTTTTTTATAGAAAAGGTACATATTTTGAGAATTATCTTCGTTAACGCGATAGCGCTCTTAGTTTTTGGCCGATCAACATAATTTTTGGTAGGAAGCATTATTACACTATTAT
>MJUT01053428.1:570778-594599 GCA_002080005.1 Gigantidas platifrons
TTGAGATCCCCACCCCTAAACCATATATATTTATGATCACAAGGCCAAATTATTTTGACTTGCAACTTGGCTGTTGCATCTCTGATGCTTTCTCGATTTTTCATGTTTGATATCAATAATTATTTAATATTTTATTTTTCTATATTTTAAATATATTTGCAAGTTAAATTACTGTCAATTTTCTTTTTATAAAGTATTTATCAATATTGAACAGTTCTGTCTGTTTATGATTTTTTAATTATAATATTTGACTTTGTGTGTTTTATAGTTCATTAAATTTTGAAGTGTATTCTAAATTCCTGCTCTAAACAGTCAATATTTCATACTAATATACGTAGCTGAGAACTATTAGATTAAATACCTAATAGAGATCCATTTTTGTATTTGTTATGATTTATATCCCTCAGTCTTTTTTAGTATTTGACAAACAAACAAAAATCTTGTCTTATCATAAAAAGTTTTTGCCAGTATTGAAGATAAATTTTCAATTATAAATTTGTTTACTAATCAACAATTTGTGGATATTTAACAAAAAAAATACTGCAAATTCAAGATTCATATTATCAATACAAAATTGTAGATATTAAAATTTAAAAGAAAAAGAAATATATATCATTCATTTAATGTCATTTCATGCACAGTCTTGAAATTATATACAAAAATGTTTCTCTGGTGATTTTTTACCCTATATATATGATTGATCTCCCATTTTGGGGCCTATTTCATCCTCAGTTCATTGTAAAGCATAGATGGTAAGTTATGTTAAAAACTCTACTGGATAAATACAGTCAAATGACAGTCATCATAATAACCTTATAGTTGTATATATATATATATATAAAAACTATTTTGATGTCATTCTAAGACAAAAAGTTTACCCACAAAAATATTGACAACAAAAAAAACCATAGAATTTTAAAATGTTTTATGACAATTAAAAATGCATTCTGTTTTGGGAATAAAGTGATGAAAAAATGAGAATTAACAAATTCGTTCTTTGAAAAATGCATTCTATTTTTGGGAATTAACTGGAAATATATTTGTTATTTAATGAAGATTTATACAACACTGAATGATGTCATTTACTGATGTTCATCAGTATCATTACCCATGGAATGTGAATCCCTGTTAATTTTTTTCATCACTGCCCGAGACCTAAAATAAAGTCAAGGGAGGCAAATGTACTAACAGCACCTTAGTGTTCTATCCAGCTTTCCACACTTACTGAAACAATAAATTTTTACATCATATTTAATTAAGTGTTGTTATTAGGTAGATAAAAGTCAATTTCATCTTTACATGTCTACCCTGTTCACCTTTTATCAGAAATTTTAAACCATATTTCAATTATTCTTGTATTTTCTTCAGGTCATTTCACTTCTTACCCGATATAGCTGAAATTCTGCTAAAGTTGCATTAAACACCAATCAATCAATCAATCGGTCACTTCTTACATTAAAATGAGTTTGACAAATTATGGTCTGACAGTTCAAATTTCTGTTAATGATAAATAATGATCTGATCATGTTCAAAATACAGTATAATTTTATTTTTAAAAGAGAGTGAACGGGGTTGAATTAGCAACACATATAGCATGCTTTAACTTTTCCATGCATGTCTTGACGTATTTTGTATAAATTATAGGTAGGTAATGTTATTTCATGACTAATAGAGTCAAACCTCATTGTGTTGATAACAGAATGGACCAGCGATTGTAATATGGAGTAGCCAAGTATGCAAGTTAATAAGACTAACTAAGGCCAACGGCTTAAGCTACTATAAATGTAGAAATTGTTTTCTAATTTTCCACCTAAGCGACTTGTAATGAGGTTTGACCTTTAAACGGACTTGTCAGAGGTCAAGGTAATGACATTTGACCTTTAGATGACTTGTCAGAGGTCAAGTTTATGAGGTTTGACTTTTAAGTGCTATAATTTCAAATATTATGAGCATCAAAGTCTATGAAGAAATGACCTGCAGCATTGATGATTGAATGATGAAATTTAATTCTAAATGTGTGTGGATCTGTTGGTAAAATATACCATATTGTGAAGAAGACTGAAGAATAATAATTTTCATTTCATTGCCAGTCAGAGATGGGGTAATTGTAATTGTAATCATTAATCAGTTGTAATCGATTACATTTTTTTGAGTAATCATTGTATTCATTAATCATTCCAAAATCTGATTACATGTAATTTAATTTAATCAATTACTTTTCAAAATACCCTGTAATCGTGATTACATTCTGATTACAGTGGAAATAAATCTCAAATTGTGTCTATGGATAATATATTAATATATTATGTCCAAAAAGAGTTATTTTAGTGTTCATATCTAATAATTATGCTTCTTGTAAATGGTGCTTTTTTCTTTCTCAATTTTATAAGATATCACAATTTCACAAAATATGAATACAATGCCAACAAAAAATATTCTAATGAAAAAAAGTTTGTGTGAACTATCAAAGAACCCATACCAATATGTTTTAATAAATAAGTACAAAGTAAAACTCAAGGGTATATAAACTGCACCAAGAAAACGTCATGATTCTAAAGTTGTCAGGTAGCAGATTACTTAAATGAACCGCTTGAAGATATGGAGTGTGACCCTTTAGAATTTTGGAAATCTAAACAATGCATATCCTCAACTGTCAAAGCTATCTTTGGAATACTTTTCAATTCAGGCATCATCTGCTGCCGTTGAAAGACTTTTTAGCATAGGAGGGAAAATATTCCGACCTGACAGATGTAGATTAAAATTTAAAACATTTCAACGATTGATGATGATCAAGTGCAATGGTTCATAAAGTTACAAATTGTCAAATTGTACATGTTACATTGTATATATGTTATAAATCTATGTGATTTATTAAATTGGTGAAGTTTGAAGTTCTACTTTAAAAACATATCCAATAAAGTCCTTAAGTCTTTATGAAAAATGCAAATAACTTAACTAACATGTTAAACATCATTCAAATAATTATGAATTATTTTAAAATTCATTGTAATCAGATGTAATCATGATTACTTTACCAATATAATCATTAATTTAATCAATTACTTTCAGAAATGCTGTAATCATTAATTTGATTTAATCTTACATTTGGCAAAGTAACTGTAATTTTAATCAATTACATTGAAAGTAATCGGACCCATCTCTGTTGCCAGTATCTTTCATGTTTTAACATAACCATATCATTTTTTCTCTGTAGAGTAATATGTTGTATCCTAATGTTAGAGATATTTTCTATACATATTTAAATACTTTTACTTTTGTATTACTTCTGTGGTATAGATGAGACTGCCATGGTTTAGTAACCATTTTTGTGTTTAAAAAAAAGGACATGCTATGCAACTTGTGTTTTTGTAGAGGTTAGGTGGTTAGTGAGTTCAATATTTATTGATAACTGATAGATATTAGATGTATTTGTTATGTTGTCCATCAGTACTGTTTAATGTTTGTTTAATTATAAAAAATGTTTACTTATTCCTATGAATATATTTGTTGATACATTTTAGAAAATAAGTGTATTGAGTTTTACTCATCTTTCTTGAGTGTAAATGGTTAATAGGGTTAGGGTCATGGTGTTTAACACCACTTTCAACAATATTTCAGTTATATCGTGGCAGTCAGTTTAATTTGTGGAGGAAACAGGAGAAAACCAGCGACCTCCTGGAAGTCACTGACACACTTTATCACATAATGTTGTGTCGAGTGCACCTCGTCTGAGCGGGATTTGAACTCACAACGCTAGCAGTGATATGCGCTGATTGTATATGTAGTTGTAAATCCAACTACCATGCAATCATGACCACGACAACCCTTAAATGGTTAATAAATTAATATTTAATTGATGTTATATATATATCATGTCACAGAGAAAATATCAACTTATTCTCCTCATTTATTTTAATACCAAATATATTTTTTTTTAGTTATACCAACTTGTCCCTCGCTCTGCCAGCTTAAAGTATAATACAGATAAATGAATTTAAAGAAAAAAAATGTCCTTAAAACAATTTGTCTAGGTTTAAATTACAGAGCACTTGTTTTTGGCATAAACACATTTAATACAACAAAATGGAGAGTTATCTGATTTTCAGTCTAGAAAAAAAAACCAAAACAATAAATTCTGGGTAATATTTAAATTTTTATCTAGAGCTATTTTTAATCAAACTTATTTGATAGAACAGAGCTCTTAAAGTTAATTAATATTTTTCTGTTCAATCTTAAATCTCTAGTAGTGATAGGAAGGGTGATATATAGAGTTAAACATATTAACTTTTACAGATCCTTGCATGATGGCAGCCTATGGTTTATAAGGTTTGGACTGTGATAGTTGCAGTAGTATTAATTTTTGGTGTTTGCTGTTAAAATTGTCAATGGGCCTTACTTTTCATCATCTCAGTGTGGTGACCACATATAGAAATGACCCAAAGTTCTTCCATTTGTAGAATTTTATACCTCAAATACCATGTTTACAGTCTTGACTTCTTTCATGGGTTCTGCATACAACCTTACAAGTTCTATGACCTATAGAATTTTTTACCTAAATTTTTTCTTTGTGTGCAATCTAGGGTTCTGTGTACCACCTCAAAAGTTCTACGAACTAGAATTTTAAACCTCTTTTACCATGTCTGCAGTCTTGGGTTCTGTGTACAACTTCCAAAGTTCTACAACCTGTTGAATTGTTTACCTCCCTCATCTTGTTTGCAGTCTAGATTTCTGTTATAGGTTCTGTGTTAAATCTTCTTATCTATCTTCCTACACAATCTAATTAAAAGTAGATCTTAAACAAAAAAATCTTTGACAATATACACTAACATCTAACAAAATTCTGTTTGGGGTCATGTAATGTAACCTTTTATTCATCTTTGACCATTTAATCATATGCAAGACAGTTAAAGAAATTGATCAATCAGACAAAAGCTCTTGGTGTGTACGGCAGGTCGGTGGTTTTCTCCGGGTATTCTGGTTTCCTCCCCCAATAAAACTGATTGACACGATATAACTGAAATATTGTTGAGTGAAAGTGGTGTTAAACACCATTACCCTAAACCCCTCTTGGTGTGTACTCGGTTTTAATACCCACAGAATTAGTAGGCTCATCACTGATTGGTTGGTTGAGAATATGAACTCTGACGTAACCACATATCGGATGTAGTTAGATGTTGGTGTATCTTCAAAGAAAAATAATTTAAAAAAAAGTTACAACAAACATCTAATTTTAATTAGATAGTCTTCCTACCTATCTTGTTTGTTTATCAGATGTTGAACTTATTTGAATGAATAATGTAGATATTAAAGGTCATAATAAATCATTTTTCCTTCTGTTTAACATTTTTGTTGTTAAACATGTAGTTATGATTGTCACCTAGTCTACATTAAAACAGATCAAATGCACTTCCCATTATTGCATAGAGGTTAACTGGGAAAAAATGTGTTTTCTATAAATATGATCACCTATGACTTAAATATCCTGTAAATAATTTTTTTGTAAGTTTATAAAACGGAGGAACAAATCTATTAATAACATTGCCTAGGTATACATGTATCCACTTAAAATTGGGAATCAGTTGAGTACAAAGATTGACTGAAATTTTTCCATGTCATGGCCGATAGAATCAAGACGTCAAAGTTGATGACAATACTTCTGTGATTTTGATTGCTTCTGATTATATGTTATCAGGCTTTGCCACATGAAAACTTAGCTATATGATCAAATTTTACCAAGAGACTGATATATTTCAATAGATATTGCAAGAAAGTCGGATTATTTTGATCAATCTGAATTTATTACCATTATATACTACTAATAGTCTAAAGGGCGTCAGTTTATAGTACAAATCACTGAAAATTTTATCAGACATTTAAATAGCAAATTTGATAGATACTTTCTAACTGCTTATTGTCATTTCATCATGAAATTATAATAATGCATTATGTTATAAACAAATACAAATGTCAATAACAACTGCTATTGGAGGCTTATTTCATTTCATAATTTGTAATAATACATTCTAGCAATCTAGGTAACATTGTACAATATCTTTTATACTCAAAGTTAAAAAAAAATGTTATACTACTACTAGCTAGGTGTTAAGGGTCTGCTACCAACTATCATCTTGGTAAATTTTATACAGGAAAACTGACCCAAAAAAATGTATTCTTAAGAATATTTAACATTAATCATATACTACTAGCAATTATTTTTGTTATTCATGTTGCCATGTATTTTCACTCATAAGTATATCACTTCTCATCTGTATCTTCATTTTCAAAGTTTTCCTTAGAAACATAAATTCATTGTATAATGTTGTTTTTATCATCTTATTATGTTTATTGTGTAAAAGTGTTTGTTTTCTGTGTGTGCTCTTGTTTGTAACTGTGAAAAAAAGGTTTTATACACAAGTACATAGTTCAGAGATTAACCAAAGAAGACAGCCTACCTTGTGTAAATATTGAACTTATTATACCCCCGCTCCACCGGAGGGGGTTTACTGTTTTACCTCTGTTCGTCCTTCCGTCCATCCCAAGATAGTTTTCGTTGCATTTTTCTCATCAACTATTGATGGCAGAAATCATATATTTGGTCACAAGCTTCATATAGGTACCCCATATCGTGGGAAGCGTTTTTGGACCCGTCACTTTCCTACTTCCTGTTTGGCGACTTGGTTGGTTTTTATACACATTTAGCATATATGTGGGGGTTAGCTCACAGTTCATCTTGTTTCAACTGTAACAAATATTTCAATTAAAGACTATTTAAATATTTGTCTTTCCAATGTTTTGATTTTGAGCATACCTGATGAAGGTTATTCCAGAAATATGTCATGTGCACTAAAGTATATATCTACATTTTTAGCTCACCTGACCCAAAGGGTCATATGAGCTTTTGTCATCACTTTGCATCCGTCGTCGTCGTCCGCGTCTGTAAACTTTTCATACTTTCATCTTCTTCTTTGAAACTACTGAACAGATTTGGACCAAACTTGGCAGAAATGGTCATTGGGGGGGTCCTCTACCAAATTTGTTTTTTTGGTTTAGATCGGAAAACCAACATGGCCGCCAGGGCCAATAATGTGTTCTGATCGGTTGAAACTTTGAAAATCTTCTTGTCAGAAACTACTCAGCCGATGGAATTGTAACATTATGGAAATGGTGACTGGATGGTCCTCTACTAAATTTGTTATTTTTGTGCCGATCGCATATCCAAGATGGCCGCCATGACTCGACTTAGTTTAAACATACGACCCTATGGGAAAAATGTTTAAAAAGTTTTTCCTCTGAAACCAGTTAGTCAGTTTAAAGCAAACATGGCATGAATGGTCCTTAGGTGGTCAACTTTCAAAAGAATGTCATGTGACCCCGACCTCCATCCAA
Organism: Gigantidas platifrons; assembly: GCA_002080005.1. Classification (NCBI taxonomy): domain Eukaryota; kingdom Metazoa; phylum Mollusca; class Bivalvia; order Mytilida; family Modiolidae; genus Gigantidas; species Gigantidas platifrons. The sequence continues at coordinate 578,165 of MJUT01053428.1, forward strand.
GATGGCCACCATCAGCGAACATAGTTTTAACATAGGACCCTATGGGGAAAATGTTTAAAAAAAAAATTCTCAGAAACCAGTAAGTAAATTTAAAGCAAACATGGCATGACTGGTTCTTAGATGGTCAACATTCAAAATAATGTCATGTGACCCCGATCTCCATCCAAGATGGCCACCGTCAGTGAACATAGTTTTAACATAGGACCCTATGGGAAAAATGTTTAAATTTTGTTCCCTCTGAAACCAGTAAGCCAATTTAAAGCAAACATGGCATGAATGGTCCTTAAATGGTCAACTTTCAAAATTATATCCAGTGACCCAGACCTCCATCCAAGATGGCCGCCATCAGCGGACATAGTTTTAACATAGAACCCTATGGGAAAAAATGTTTTAAAATCTTCTCTGAAACCAGTAAACCAATATAGCAAACATGTCATCGATGGTCCTTCGGTGGTCAACTTCCAAAATTGTGTTCAGTGACCCCAATCTCGGTCCAAAATGGTCGCCATCAGCGGCCATAGTTTTAACATAGGACCCAATGGGAAAATTGTTTAAAAGTCTTCTCCTCTGAAACCAGTCAGCCAATTTAAAGCAAACATGGCATGGATGTTCCTTGGGTAGTATATACGTTCAAAATTGTGTCCGGTGACCACAACCTTCATCCAAGATGGCTGCCATGAGCAGACATAGTTTTAACATAGAACCCTATGGGATTTGAATAGTAACTTAGATGTATTCGGCATGCAGACATTCTTAAGAGGACTTATTTATATCAGGTGAGCGATACAGGCTCACCTGAGCCTCTAATTATTAGTTGGTATGGTCTTGATATTTTTTCTGGAGCAGTTTTTTCCTTGTATGAAATTTTACTCTGGTCAAACTTAGATTTGTGTCTACTTTGTAAATCTGTGTACTAGTGACCAAATATTGTCACAGCTCACCTGGCCCATACTACCAAGTAAGAGATTGTTATCACTAATTCATTATTGTCTGTTGTCCATTGTTTTCTGATACTGTTCACATATTTAATGTTTTCTCAGATACCACTGGACCAAATGGAACCAAACTGGACAGAAATGTTACTAGGATGGTCCTTAACACATGTGTTATTTGATTTTATTTACATTTTGAAATTCAATATGGCTACTTGTTATGCTTTCTGATTGGTTGAATATTCAAATATTTCTCAGAAGCTACATGTGATCAGATTGTTACATTGTAGGAATGTTCCTTACATAACCCTGGACAAGGTTTGTTTTATTATTTAAATTTGCTGCTGCAGGACAAAGTTTGAAAATAGGACCTCATGGTGAAAGTGGATAATATTTTTTTCTTCAAACAAGAATCTTGATTGAATCCAAAGTATACATGAATATTCATTGGATGGTTCCATTTACAGTATTTTCATTTTTCGTGTGGATTGGAAGCCCATTGTACATAGGAATATGAACTAATTTTCTCAGAAAGTGCATTGTATGCATGAATAAAAAGATAGCATGCAGGCTGTGGTTAGCCTCTAGTTTTCTTTTCCTTTTTCAAATTCCAATGCCAGAGTATTATACAAATGTATATGTAAAATTAAACTTTTATATGATATTTTATAACACAGGAGATAGTAATAGTATTACAATTGTACTGGTAGAGTTTTTGTATCTAGATTGTTGCTCTACTCCTTCTTAATATCTTTTGACATGCATGCCATGTGTTTGTATGTTCTTAAATAGCAGAATAAAAAAAAACATAGAGGTTTATGAAGGGAAATAGAAGATGATTTATACAAAAGAAGCATACTTTAACATTCTCCCAGGTAACCGTAAATCACTATTCTCTGAGGTAGAGTACATAAGGTTTTACTTTGTACACTGTATTTTATATAGAGATCAATAGGTTTAAGATTTTGTTTGAGATTTTGTTCATAATCTTCATTTGCATTATTTGTATTTCAGCTTTGAAAATAAGTTAAAAAGAAATTTGTCGTAAACGTAGAAAAAGGTAAGACCAAAGATGTCACATATATCTAAAAAGGGAAATGGACAAAAATATCTAAAATTATGATTCTTTACACAAATGTTATTGCCCAATATCAATTCATCTGGAATATATGAATTGTCTTAATCTTATTTTAAGTAACTATATGAGGATGAAGCATAAATTATGTTGGTTTTTTTTTTTGGTCATCAACTGTTATTTTCGTTTATCACACAAGAACAGAGCTCACTTTCATTAGTATCATGTGATTGGTCAAAAGGTTGACAAATGACTTCAAAATTTAAGCTTCATCAGTCCATAAAATTCATGATCATTCAACCACTCCCACTTTGGGACACCATTTTCGAATCTCATGACAAATTATTACTATGCACAATAACAGCAATTCAAAATATGGTGTATAAAAACAAATAATAATTATGACAGTATTTAATCAAGTAAAAATGTAATTATAATTATTGAATGTAATATTTGTAGTTTAAATAAAGCATTATTATAAAGTGTTGGCAGAAGTGCATTTTTTATATGAAGTGCCATTGCACCCCATACAAAATGGACTTCCGTCAACGCTTTTGCTCGCTAATAAAACTACAAAAAAATTACATTCAATTCTAAGTTAAAGAGCTTGAATAAGGTTATGGATTTTTCACTTTATTTTTGTATATGAAAAAAAGTGACGATGATTTATCCCAATTTTTTGTATAAAGAAAAAGTGACAATGATTTATCCCAACACAATAATAGGTAAACAAATGGTTTACATTTTGATAAAACTTATAACAAAGCTATCTATAGATATAGTTTGGCATTAGGAGGGTTTTTTTTTAATATTAGATTACAATAATAATAAGCAGACAGGGAACCAATATTTCCCAAATCCTGTTTGTAGAGGAGATACAACATTTTCCACTTATTAAGTGGTAGAAATTTTCAACGTGATATGTGATTTCTTCTGTCGCGGATAGACACAAGTTTCATTTACCTTATTGCTATTCCAGAAATAAATGTATAAGGGATCACATGGCAGTAAATGATACATTGAGGGTATTTTATTTTCTGAAAGAACATTCCTGTTGTATTTGTCATTTTGTTAATTTTGTTCCTTGTGCTGTGGGCATTCTTGTTATGTGAACTATGGATTATTACAGAAAGTTGTAGACAAATCTCAACTTAATTTTCATGTTATTTTAATCTATGCATTTTCACCACAACTGAATGTCCTGATGAATATAGAAATATATCTTATTTATTTTATTTCACACCTGAATGGCTGGAACAAAAACAAAAATGTGCCTTCAGTTAGACCCCCCTCCCGCATACATTTGTTTCTGGAATCACCGTTATTATTTTTATAGTTGAGTAAAATTTCATTATTTAGAAACGCTGTTAATTATTTCTTGTTTTTATCTTTAACAGGTTTCTTTTTGTGATGTTAACCCTGTGCTATGGACTGTGGACACTAGTGAATACTACAGAACAATTTGATCGTGTTGTCTACAACACATACTGAACAAACACTTGTCAATAACACTATATTAAATGTTATTCGTTTAGTATTGTGAATGCTTTTTTTTTTTTTTTTGTCTGATTGTGATATATATTTTAATATGTGGAGAATTCAGATTTCTGATTTTTAGATTTATTTGATAAAAATGGTTTTTTTTTCTTTTTTATTTTAGAATCATAGCAATACATACTTTGCATGTGAACAAAATGATGAAATTTCATGATATCACAGAAAATACAAAAATAGAATGTGAAATAAACAAATTCCTGTACACTTCACATTGAAGTATTTAAATTAATGCTGTCTGTTGTCGATATCAGACAGCAGATGTACATATATTCTTTACTTTGCATTATTGAAAATTGTGTCAGTGATTGTATTTGATCATAACACTTACAAAATTTTACCAAATTTTAGCACTAAATGCTTACAAGATAAGTTTAATGCTGCATTGTTGTCTTCAACAAAGCAAATTTTGCCTAATTTTAGCACTATGTTCTCACAAAATGAATTCAATGTTGCAAAATCGTCTTCAACAAAGTGCTCATTTTAAAAATAATTGACATTCAATGAAAAATACTTTTTATCACACTCATTGTTAATTCTGTATTTCATATATAACTATACAAACTGAAAAACAGCAAGAGTTTGATATTCAGACAACTACTTTGATTACTATGGTATTCAGATGACTACTTTGATTACTATGGTATTCAGACAACTACTTTGATTACTATGGTATTCAGACAACTACTTTGATTACTATGGTATTCATGTGACTACTTTGATTACTATGGTATTCAGACAACTACTTTGATTACTATGGTATTCAGATGACTACTTTGATTACTATGGTATTCAGACAACTACTTTGATTACTATGGTATTCAGACAACTACTTTGATTACTATGGTATTCAGACAACTACTGTGATTACTATGGTATTCAGATGACTACTTTGATTACTATGGTATTCAGACAACTACTTTGATTACTATGGTATTCAGACAACTACTTTGATTACTATGGTATTCAGATGACTACTTTGTGATTACTATGACATTTAGATAACTACTGTGATTACTATGGTATTCAGACGACTACTTTGATGACTATGGTATTCAGACAACTACTTTGATTACTATGGTATTCAGACAACTACTTTGATTACTATGGTATTCAGACAACTACTTTGATTACTATGGTATTCAGACAACTACTTTAATTACTAATTCATTTGACAGATCAACTATTCATACTAAAACAGTTATTTATTTATGTAGCCTATCAGAAACTATTAGATATTGATTTATATATCTTGTATTGTTCTTGTCTATTACATTAAAACTTCATTATATTGCTAATGTTGGGATCAAGCTTAAAAGTTTGAATTAAATTCAGTGAATTATATTAGTCAATTGAATACAGCAAATTTCAGTTGGGGTTGTGGTCGTGTTCATAAAGTAGTTGGATTTACAACTACCTGTGCAATCAGTGCCAATCACCATTACAGTTGTGAGTTTGAATCCCGCTCATGGCCAGGTGTACTCGATACAACATTATGGGATAAACTTTGTCGTTGCGACAGGTCGATGGTTTTCCCAGGGTACTCGAGTTTCCTCCACCAATATAACTGGTCGCCACAATATAACTGAAATTTGTTTAAGTGGCGTTATACACCATATCCCTAACCTTAACCGGAGTTTTAAGTTATAATGGGTTCATTGGTGGTTTGATGAAGTTTACTAACTTTAAAAATGTAGATATCGAATTAAGTTTTCACAGCATGTTTCTGGAATAACCTTCATCAGGTAGACTTATAATTAAAAGATTGGAAAGGTAAATAATTTAAAGATTTGGGATCAAATAAACCAAAGGGCCTAAACAGGATAGCCTGAATCGGCTAAGGACTAAGGTCACCTATGTCTGAGGGTCACAAACCTGAGTTTTAATGATATCTATTATATTATTTAGAAACTAAATTTCAATATTGAATATATCTAATAAACCAAGTTAGTACAGAAACATTGACTATTGGGCACATGATACATAGGGACTAAAAAATATATTAAAATCTTATATTGGATATATAACAAATTTTAACAAACTTCAATTAGAATTGGGGGGGGGGCCACGGGTGGCTCACAATGAGTTAGGTTGCTTGCTGAATCTAACAACTCACACAAGCCTATCACCAATATGGCGTGGGTTCGCGCCCGGCTTTGTAAATTACAAAAAAGGGTGCACTCGATTCGTAGCCGCAAGTGATAAAGTTTACCAGTTGCTTGCCCATGGTCGGTGGTTCTCTCCAGGTACTCCGGCTTCCTCCACCACTAAAACTGGTCGCCATGATATAGCTGAAATATTGTTGAAAGTGGCGTTAAAACACCAAAAATCAAATCAATCAATCAATTAGAATAGGTTCATTTTAAAAAGTTATTTGTAGTTGGTGATATTTATAGTGTACTAACTAAAGTAAGTACAGGAAGACAGAGATTCAATTCAGTTGTTATCGTGTGAATCAATATGATTAACATATGGTTAATCTTTATTGGTTAATAGACATCAACATTTCTAGCCAACCAGAAAGTAGTTTGTGTACCTATTGTTCTAGTTATTGAATTTTCATTTACAAAACAAAACACCTCTGCATTTGGTAATTAATGTATGTAGCTTTAAAATCTCTATAGAACAGCATTAAGGTATAAGATCAAACTGTGATAATATGTTGACATGAAGCAACATGTCTACCTGCAGACTGTTGTTTCAGAGACCTAGTACTATGCTAGACCAACTCCACACTCATCATCTCATCGAATGTAACTTCTTCTTGCAATGATACAGCTTAAAAATTGTTCATTTGGTGTTAAAACAACAATCGCTCACTCTTGGGATTCTTTAGAAACTTTGTTGATGTAACAAGTAATTGTGTATCATTTCAACACAAAGGTGTTTACTGCTACGGAATTTCCGTATTTTACACGGATTTTCGATTGAATATACGGGCTACGGATTTGTTCCGGAAGCTACGGTTTCTGCTCGAATCCGAATCTTGAAGTGCTTCAGCTGTAGTAAAAACTGGATTTACTAAAGTGCTCTGATGATTTGTATCAGTCGGTTATTGGTTATTAGATACCACTTGCAACAATACAGTCAAACCTGCCCATTAGATCACCTCTATTAAGCAGTCACCTGTATTTAAAGGTCACCTTTTCATGTCATGTCAGAAAATTTCATATCAATTGAACCTCTTTTAAGAGGTCACCTGTCTTATAAGACCACTTTTTCTTTGTTTCAAAGGTGACATTTTAATACAGGTGACTATTAGTTACATCATGCTAATCACTTTTATTGGTTTGCAGCAAGAAACCAGAGTACATAGAGACTACAGATCCCTGCAAGTCACTTGCAATTTAAGCTTTATCACATTCACATCTCCATTTACAGGAAAGAGACTCACTTGTGATGAGGTGTACTTGATGCAACTTCATGTGGAATTTCAAAATCCACTTTTTTAGGAAACTTCGTCAAAAAGTAGGAAAAATGGTATCAAAATTGGTAAATAGTTTCAAAAGTTTTCTTAATTTCACAGACTGGAGAGTCGACATTCATATTTTTAGCTCACCTGATCCAAAGGGTCATACAAGCCTATCACCAATACGGCAGAAAGCATCTATATATACCTCTAAAGTTTCTTCATTTCGTCCCATTCTGCCAACAAATATGGCCACCAAGGGCAATTCTTGTTTCTGATTGGCTAATGTTAAAAAAATCTTCTCCTCTGAAACTGCTTAGCCAAATGGAGCCAAACTTGGCAGGAAGCATCTATGTAAGATCCTCTATAAAACTTCTTCATTTAGTTCCATTCGGCCAACAAATATGGATGCTGTTACTAAAAATAGAACATGGTAAAATTTCACGTTTTTGGTAATAACTCAAAAACTGTTAATATCAGAAATCTGATGGGGTAAAAATGATCAACACAGCAAGCTCTAACTACCCTGAAATTTTGAAGAAAATCTTATTACCTATCTTGGAGTTGTTGCCCTTTTTTCATCAAATTTTCAAAATTTTAATACTTTTCGTTTTTTATTTCAAAAACTATAAGAGATAGATGTTAAGTTTAAACAGCAAACATGTGCAGCATGTCAATATTTACCTAGCCTGCAATTTTAAAGTAAATCTGATTACCCATCTTGAAGTTATTGCCCTTTTTTCATCAAATTTAAAGAATGTTAATACTTTTCATCCTTTATTTCAAAAACTATAAGAGATAGATGTTAAGTGCAAACTGAAAACATGTTCAGCTTGTCAAGATCTACATGCCCTACAATATTGAAGTAAATCTGATAACACGTCTAGGAGTTATTGCCCTTTTTTCATCATTTTTTAGCTCACCTGTCCCAAAGACATTATCTTTTCTGCATAAATATAGAAAACAGTTAAGGTAATGATTATCTTCCTTTGAAATTTGCTTCGGTATCATTCTATTGTCAGGTGAGCGATACAGGCTCAGTGGGTTGAGTCTCTAGTTTCATATTGCATACACATAACCCATCTATTTTGAAAATGAAAGTTTCCCATGCTGAAAGTAAATTGAGGATTATGGACTTCTTCTTTAAGGTTTCCAGTATTCCATCTGTATATGTAGATGATTAATTACTGGTGCATGCGTGGCCTATTTACATCAAGACTTAAGTTAAATTAATAATGTATATACATGGGAATAGTACTTGTGTGATATGAAAATATCAAAACATCATGACTTTTGATCATTAGTGTGTGTTGCATAAATACAGATGTCCCACCTTCTGTGAAATACTTCAACGTAATTGGATGAATGATCTCACTGAAAGCCTAATATATATGCATACACGGTTAGTAGAATATATACACAGCAAATATGACTTTGCTCTATCTAGTAATTAATACTTTTTGGAATATTTTATTTGGTTATTTTCTGTAAAGAATTGCAACAGGATCATCAATCCTTTTCAGAGATAACGTTTTACGCAACCGTGTTGTTCTGAACTCCGATCTAAGGCTATATATATTGATGTAGGAACATCTTTGAAACAATATCTGGAAAACCAGAGACTTGGATTGCAATACATGTGAAAATTGGTAACAGTAATACATATTCTAAAACTGTTCGCCTATCTTCACAATGCACTCACATGTTACGTCCAAACAATCGACGTTATGACCAATGATCTTGTATCCATATGTTTCAATGATTTTTCTAACGATGTGAATTCGGACATTTTCGAAGTACTTTTAACTAAGATCATACGATCATAACAAGCCTCAGTATACTACCACTAGAGAGAACAATGGTGCCATAATATAAAAATAAGGGACAAAGAATCAACTATTGGCAATTGTAGACGTCTCCTTGATATGTTGATGTGTAAGAGAAGTCATGTGGAATGTGGTTCCATTAATCTTGTAAGGCTTTTCGAGGACCTGCAATGTTGGTTTGTTTTTGTGATTTTCAACAAACACGGTCGTTCAATGCGTGGCAGATGTTCTGGATTGGATTTGATTCTGGAGATTATTACGAATAAAGGTATGACATCCATGTTCTCCTTGCTGAAGATAAGCTGAAAACACCAAAAGTGTAATTAAAATCTGTAATGTCATATCGGCGTCCAGTGTGTCGTTTTGATGGCCCCTTACAATATGGATGCAAATCGCAAATCTAATGGCTAACACTGCAGGGATTAATTTAGCATACAACCCTATAGGAAAATTAATAAACAAAAAAAAACCTTATTGTGTGTGTGCAATAGCAGAATTATTAAAAGGGTAACATGGCTGGGTGTTCCTTTAATTGACCTTTAGAGAATGTTGAAATCCAAGATAGTCCTCCAGAAATCACTAACTTGATACACAATGTACACACATGCCCATTGAATATTAAAACAATATACATTTTGTAACCAGGTAAGAGATACAGGTATAAAAAAGGCTCTAATTATCCCAAATAAGTCCCTGTAAACTATATCCTCAAGCCAAGCGGTAATACAAACTTATAGCCGAATAAAAGACATTAAACAAATATGCTTAAGACGGATAATTAAGCTTAATTGATGACTTGTCAAAATTCTCTACCACAAACTTTAACAAATGGAGAAAGATTGTCCTATTCCGCCTCTTGTATAATATAATACAACCAGTTATAGACGTTTGTTAAAATCATTAAAGATTATTGAAAGTGGCGTTAAACACCATAAACCCTCAAACCATTAACACAAATATCAGTCAAGTTAACCATTCCCTCCTCTAAATGACACGAAGGGAACTATGGGGTAAATGTGGCTTATACACATGGGGATGATAACTCCTTCCAGAATATGTAGTATTTTTCTGGGTTTGTATTTTATGAGAATCTTGTCTTCTCTTTCGCCATGCTATGTTGTGACTCAAGAACTCCAAATTAAGAAAATGAATTGTTTAGTAACGATATTTAGTTTCATATTTCGATATATCAATGACAATGAATCTTGAGAGTATACTTATAATACAATATACCGAGTATTAGTTGTAATTATTAAAGACACCTAGCAATTAAAAATGTTTCTCACTTTATTACATAATGATTTTATTTAAACAATTTTATTGGCTATCATGCTGTCACCTGACATTCCGTAAAATTTGATATTGTTCGATTAAAACTCGTATTGACTCGCTTTCACTTTCACTTTCCATTGCATTATGTATGACATCATAATGAAGTGATTAATTTCATATTGACTTGGTTTCACTTTCACTTTTCATTTTAATGTAATAAAACAATTACAGTCTTTTGTATCGGTCAATACGAGTTTTTATGGACCTTAAAAATCAATATTCACCTCAGTCTAAAGGCTTCGGTGAATATCGATATTAAGGTCCATAAAAACTCGTATTGACCGATACAAAAGACTATAATTGTATAGTGTGGACTGATTTGTGGATTAGTAGGTATATGAGTATTGGATGTGATTTGTTAATCGATGTATACTATTTCATCACGATAACAGTGCCTTTCCGACGGGACGATGACGATGTCAGCTTTGTACTAGACCAACACGCTAAGTTTAATTTATCCTTTGTACTAGCTTACCCATACATAAAACCACAGGTAGTCATGCACGGAGTTAAACCCCCCACATGTTTGTGCCTGTCCCAAGCCACGACCTGGATTTCCAATATCATATATCGTGGTCTTTTTGTGTTTAGTGAATGAAAGTGAGAGGTGATTGTTCATTTTGTTGATATTGGTGAAATTATTGACAGCAAATATCAATTACCGTCTTGATCAAATGATATTCAAATTCACGGAGAGCACGGGAAATAAATTGTGATAAAGACTTTGGGTGTTAAAGCTAGAACTTGTTCTGATTTTGAACATGTCGTACCACTTGACGGAGAAGGGAACTAGTGGAACAGGAACTGCTTACCCTACCGGAGCACATGAGTTCACCCCGGGTTTTAGTGGGGTTCGTGTTACTGGAACTTCAGTTTTGTAGATCGTTTTTTGTTCTTTTTTTCCTTTTTCTTTTGGCCATTGTGTTTCTGTTCATCTTCGATATACGGATTCTGATTACCCCTTTGGTATCTTCAAACTCTTATTGCATATAATATGTGCCCGGTCCGGTTATCCTGTTTCTGACATTCCCACGCAAAGTAGACTGTTGATTGATCCACAGCCACATTCTAACAATATATGAATTGGGAAAGTAGAAATTTGATTGGCTTGCAGTCGCAGAATTACAAATTGGTGATTCATACACTTCAGATTGCCTGTATCAATAAAAACAGAAGACTACTGTTCCATTTTTCACCTATTAAGAAGCCAGAAATAGCAAACGAATCGCTAGAAAGCGTGTTCTGTATATATATAAAGCAGAAAATCAACATTCATCTTTTCATACATCTCCTTTACACGATCTTTGCATATACATATTTCTGCTTTTTTAAATTAAGACATACAGTCGAACCTTCCCATGCGATAATCTTTATTAAGCAGTCACCTGTATTAAAAGGTCATCCTTTATATTTCCCGTCATAGAAAATTTCATATGAAATCAATCTCTTTTAAGAGGTTATCTGTCTTGAACTACCACGTTTCCTTTGTCCAAATTGTGACCTCTTAATTATATAATAGTTACTTATGTATAGGGCATTATCGTGATCTATAGACTGCCCAAGGGACAGTAGTATTGACTGAAACAGTGATAATGCCTGAGCCGCAGTCGAGGGCATTATCAGTGTTGAAGTCAATACTACTGTCCCAAGGACAGTTTATCTATCATGATAATGCCCTATACATAAGTAACTATTATTTTTATTTCATTGAATGCAATAAGACTATCTAAATAATTTTGCTCATTTTAGTACAATGTTGGCTTACATTGATAACTGCACGATCTCCGTTGCCATTTTGAAAAAGGGATGTCGCAACTCTAACACCTCGAGCGGTCATTAACATGTTAATGACTGGTGAATTTCTTTAACGCAGATTAATGCATGTCACATGACCATCTCTACACCAATGTAAGAGTCGAATTTAGAACTGATATGAAATAATACAGGTTTGACTGTATGTATTAATACAAGAACGTTCAGATAAAGATGTTATCAGTCGACAAAGTTTTGACATGGGGCTAGTCACGGAGAACTGAACATTGCGCCTCACCGTTTAACAGGTCCAAATGTCCCAGAAATCTCCATATCCCATCTTTCTAGACTGATAACGTATATAGACAATATTAGTACAATGTCTTAAAACTGGGACGAAAGCAAAGTTCACCGAGACTCTCTCCAGTTTTGTGCCGAACACACATATTCATTAACGTTGATATTTTGAATTAAATAATATATTTATATAATTATCCCTTGATTGTCCCTTTTGATATTTTCTGTCAACAGGAAGTGAACTTGATTTACAATCAGGTTCCCAAAGCTTAACAGGTAGCATGTGGAAGGGGGAACCAGAAAAAAAGCTATATTTCGGTCAGTAACAGTATTGAGTATATAACAAACATTTTCAGGTCAATGCAATTTTTCTGCTCAAACAGAACAAGTGCAGAATAAAGTTCCATATCCCAGCTTTCTAGACCGATAGCGTATTTTTAATTAAACATGTTTAAACTAAACCTCTTAACTGGCAATAGTATTGCTTAGATAAAGTTAATGATTTTTGAGATGATGTAAAATTGCACGAGATTTCCGTGTCATGATATATTGCACGTATAGCTTGTATGAAAGTATACTTTATTATTATGCAAATAGTTGTGACAGGCCACAACTCTTGTTTCAGGATTCTTTATATTTAAAATGCAATTTCTTTCTTATAACATGCATAATCATTTGTCACAAATGACCACGGATATGTTCCACTTGTCTGAAGCACTTCCGGTCCATTCCTTATTCATGAGTTATCACCGGCTTTGTAACTAGAGTAACACAACGGGCGTCACTGGAACAGAAACTATTACCCCTTCCGGAGCACTTGAGCCTTCATCCCCGGTGTTTAGCTGGGGTTCGTGTTTCTCGATGATCTTTAGTTTTCTGTGTAAAGGTAGTGTTAGTCCCCGCGGGTATATATTTATTAGATATACAGTGTATATGCTTTACATTTACAATTTTCTAAGCAATGCTATTATTATAAAAACCAAGGTTCGCTTCTTTAGGCATAGGTAATTATAGCAGATTTTGGCAGTTCTATACTTGCTCCAAAAGTATATTAAATAATCGTGCTTTCTAATCCTTCGACTAAGAATGTACATGATGAAAGTTATTCCAGGAAAGTTTGTATTAACACGTACATTGAATTGTAAAAATCCCCCTAAGTTAAAACAGAGATCACCGACCACAATATATATTTAAAATGTTGACATTTTAATTATGGTATAAGCTGTTGTACAGGCATAGCTCGTACTGAATGTCGTAATTATGTCACAGAACATGTGATTTGCATGGTGTGGGGTTGACGTACCTTATAACATTAAGTTGTATATTGGTATGTCAACAGATTTGACAGATCATTAGATCACGTTTGTTACTCCCGGATTCTTCCCTGTTGTTCTATTAGCGTACTGTCAATTAACAGACTCCAGCAACTTCCCGAATACGCAATGAAAAAGTCATAAATAACTGTTATTTGTATTTAAACAAGAACAATTGCGTATATTAATCTGAAATGGTTTGACTATATATAAATAAAAACATAGAAGGTTTGGAAGTTCGTAGCTATATTAACTGTAGAATATTTACTGCACTTAACTCAAGGTAGGTAATTATACACCCGTAGAAATTTTTAAGCTATACTCCTGCAATGTCCACAGAATTCAGCCGAGAATAGAAATATTTAAGCTAGCTACAATTAAAGCGAAGAATGTCCACCTAAAGGAAACAATAGCACTTGTTTAGAGAGACACAACGGATACAAGGCACACATGATGAGAGAGAGAGAGAGTGTGCAACGAAACGTACACCTAGTACACATGATATTATACAATTATAGCTTTTGTATGAGGTCGATACGTGGTTATATAGACCAAACTGAAGTATATCGACTGCGGACTACGTCCTCAGTCGATATACTTCTGTTGGTCGATATAAACCACGTATCGACCTCATACAAAAGCTACAATTGTTATATTATTAATCCACATTATTGACAAATATAATGAAAATTTAGCAGGAATTAAAAATATTTGTCCAATCAATGCTGTAACTTTTGATTTCTGTATATATATATATCACTGCATTTTTATTATGGATTTTGTAAACACACAAAAGCACAATAACATGTAACACTATTTACTCAACAAATTTGTAATTCAAATAACAATTTTATCATTTAACCATGTGGTCATGATTTGGGAAAATTTATGTTTATTTTTAGTAACGTGCTGTATGATCGTGCAATCTGCTATTTTCTATATTACAAAAATTGTTGACAGTGCAACCTTTGTTTATACAATATATCATGTGATTTGGTATCTACCAATCAAATTTTAAGAATGATATCAGATTAATAATATATCTATATATCTTTGATAGTGGACATCTGTTCAAGTATAACCATTCAGATTGTACTTGTACCCCTCACTTGGTCCCCTTTACTGTTATCTCGATGCCCATGAGATCTGATGAAACCCCAATACGGGTCACACATGAGTGACTTTGTGTTACCATCCAATGGAAATGAAAAATTAGACAATCCAATTAGTCAACAAAGGTCATATATTTATCATATCATTAAATATTCATGATATAAGGTCACTTTCATGTGACCTGTTATGGTGTTTCTTCTGATGGCACACAACGCGGCATACTAATAATGGCGGGAAAGTGAGAGATGTGATTGTAATCAGATTAAATTGTAACAAAGCCAATGGCCAAAATGAAAAAAAATATAAATAAAAGGACAAACAACGTTCTACAAAACACTATACAGAAAGCAAAAGTTCGAACAATACGAACACCACTAAACCCGGTGTTGAAATCAGGTGGCCCGGAAGGGTTAGCAGTTCCTCCTCCACTAATGGCAGCCGTCTTGTTACTCTAATTGCAAACCAGGTGATAATTAAGGCAGGAATGAGGAAAGGAGTGGGAAGTGCTTAAGGCAAGTGGAACCTTTCGAAGTGATGACTTCAACTTAACCTTGGTGCAGTGGCTTCCTTGTTAGCAGCAATACTCTATCAAGGAAATCCCGATAGGAACCACAAGCTCTGAAATATCGGATCAACTGCGAGATATATACAACATGTACCCCATATACAGGTTCTACCGGTAAACTTCCGTTCGTTCGTAGTAGCGTTAGATTTAACTTGGTCTCTTCAAGTTCAAGACAACAATGGTAGACTGTACTTTATTTTTCTGGTCATAAGATATACAAAGTAAATGTCAATGAACCATGTGATTTGACTGGTAAAAGTTACCTTGATGGTAAGCGTAAAACATGATTTCCATCTCTTTCACACTTTATTAGCCAAGTGGTTTAATAGTGGAGGAATCATTTGATAACAAGACAAACAATTCCAAAAACAATCTCCAAGGTTCTGTATAATACATCCATCCATTCTTTTGTTTCATTAGTGTATATCAAGACTTCCTGTTGTCAAGAACATGCGCATTTTAATCATTCTCCTGATAGTGACGCTAATTAATGTTAGCAACTGTAAGTATACTATATATCTTAATACTAATATCGATATATAATACCGATCATGTATATATATATATATATGTAAGGGGTATTGTTATTGCCTCCCACTCATCGCTCATTCTAGAATTTGATAAAAACAAAACATACATGTATGTCCATACATACAAAAGTATTAGCAAGTTCCTTCAGAATGAATATACATTTTGTATCTAATGTTCTAACACCTGTGTTGTTATCTATAGTTCTAACACCTGTGTTGTTATCTAAAGTTCTAACACCTGTGTTGTTATCTAAAGTTCTAACACCTGTGTTGTTATCTAAAGTTCTAACACATGTGTTGTTATCTAAAGTTCTAACACCTGTGTTGTTATCTAAAGTTCTAACACCTGTGTTGTTATATAAAGTTCTAACACCTGTGTTGTTATCTAAAGTTCTAACACCTGTGTTGTAATCTAAAGTTCTAACACCTGTGTTGTTATCTAAAGTTCTAACACCTGTGTTGTTATCTAATGTTCTAACACCTGTGTTGTTATCTAAAGTTCTAACACCTGTGTTGTTATCTAAAGTTCTAACACCTGTATTGTTATCTAAAGTTCTAACACCTGTGTTGTTATCTAAAGTTCTAACACCTGTGTTGTTATCTTAAGTTCTAACACCTGTGTTGTTATATAAAGTTATAACACCTGTGTTGTTATCTAAAGTTATAACACCTGTGTTGTTATCTAAAGTTCTAACACCTGTGTTGTTATCTAAAGTTCTAACACCTGTGTTGTTATC
>MJUT01053428.1:643905-664970 GCA_002080005.1 Gigantidas platifrons
ACCAGGTAGGGATGGTCCCTGGGTGGGTCCCTTTCAAAATTGTGTCCAACAGCCCCGTCCTCCATTCAAGATGGCTGATGTTAATAAAAATAGAAATTTCAAGAGTAAACAAAAATCTTCTCTCAATCCAGCCTTTTCCAATGTTTTCAAACCCGACGGAATTATCAGGGTAATTTCATCTACCAACTGCTCTTCCCTTGACTTAGAAAATAACTGCTTCCGCCTTTTCCGTTTTCTAGCACTATACTCCATGGGCTATTGTAAATTGAAAATCTATAATTTGGGGGGTTCACAGGAGATGTCGTTTGTGTATTTGTTGTTGTTGAATCTCTTGATTCTGTTGATTCATTCAGGTCTTTTGACAATTTCACTCTTTTAGGAGGGTGTAACCAAAGTCCTTTATTCTTCCGCTTCATGTTTAAACAATTCTAAAATGAGACAGAAATCAATCATGAAAAACCCAGTGACCTTTCTACCCTTAAGCGCAACAGATAAACCGGGGGGCTAACAATTTATATCGAAAATAGAGTTTACTGTTATCACAGTGAAATTATTATACCCCATAACGTCTTTGTATGCCTATTAAGTTGGTGTTTTTAGCATTTTTAGACATGTCATTGGGCACGTCCGATGCTCTCATTTTCATATTGATATTTTAGTTTTCTTTGTGGGTCTGTTCTGTGTTATTTGTGTGACTTTTTTTCTTGACTTTGTCACGTTCTTTTACATGTTTTCACAATCATGATAATATTGTTCAAACANCATCGATTCACCTTCTGAAAGGAATCGTTTCTTTACGCTCTCAAAGGAATCGTTTCCAGAATAGATGCGATATTCGACTGATCGGAAAAGAGGCGTTTCGTTGATTTTTGTAAATCACCAATTTTTCGGAAATTTACTGAAAAAATTAATCGACAAAATACGAATTATAACAAGGACGGTACCAGATTGCAAAATAATGGTGTTAATTTAATTGTCTGTCTCATATTTTGAACATTAAAGTGATATATGTACGACACACTCACCTCACCGTTTACAGTGTGTCAGATTTCGTCCAGCAGATAGGCCAACTATCCCTTTTCAAGCTATTTTGAGTTAGTATGATGATTGAAATGTTCCGTGAACTGCTCAGAATAGTCTTACATACCGTTTGTTTTCATATCAATCAGTTTGAAATGCATGTTGTCTGGATATAGCTCCGAAAGGTTGCGTTGCCTGATTCGGAAAGGAGGCAAGTACGCCGATTTAATCGGAAAGGAGTCGTTATGAATATACACCGTGTATTTTATAAGGAGAGGATTTCATATAAGTTGGTATAACTTGCTGTCCAATCCTATTGTTTATGTTCAACAAAATATGATTAAACTAAACATAATCTGTAGACTGTTCAAAATTTCAATGGTGTTTTTTTTTTAATTGATAATTACTAGTACCATGTGGTTCACATTGCTAATATTTATCTTTTAATGGAAGTGCGAGATGTTCCGAATGTTTATTCATTTCATTGGGTAATTGTTGTTAAGTAACTAGACGCCTATATATTTCATTGCATTCGTTTTTGCGGCATATTTGAAATTAACTTGACGAAATTTATATCCAAGGAAGTCCAAAGCCCTAGTAAACTACAAGGTCTTTATCGAAGAAGGGATAAAGGAAAAAGAAATGATAGAAGTAAGCAAAGTAGAGATGACGGAAGTAAACAAAGCAGAGATTACGGAAGAAGGAGCCGTAGGAGGGGAAGATGAAATGGACAAATCGTTCACAATGACAGATAAAGAATTTGTAGAATTCAAAGAAAAAATTAAGAGCTTAGATTTTACGGATGAGGAAACGGACGAGGAAACAGTAGAGTTGATGAAGAAGTTGAAAGATACAAAGAAGAAGGAGAAAGTTAAGAAAAGAGAGTTGACATTGAGGGCGGAGTTAGAGAAAAGGGTAAAAGAACTGGAAGAGTTGGAGGAAATGGAGAATGATGAAAAGAAGGAGAAAAAGAAAGGGACAAAGAAAGACAAAGAGAAAGGTAAAGATAAAGGAAAAGGCACAGATAAAGACAAAAAGGAGACAAAAAAGAAAGTTATAGGTGAGGTTTTTAAAAAAATATCTCATTAGACATTAAAGATTAAAGAACAGATAAAAATTTACAAAAAGTGGTTGAGAAACATATGAAAAAATTGTTAAATAATAAGGGTAGCAATACAGACTCAGTATCAAGTGAATCAGATGTTTCTGGAGAAAATAATATAAGTTCAAGCATAGATAGTAGTTTTGATTATTTAACTTCGTCAACATGAGTGTAGTTCGGATACATGTTATAAAAAGAAACCTCATAAACATAAAAGGGAGACAAAGACATACAAAAAGAAAGTACGATCAGGTATTAAGGATAGACCACATGATAAGGTTAAAGTTAAAACGAACTGGCCAGTGGAATTTAAACAACTTAGTTTGAGTCAGTTTTGTGCTGGAGAATTAGAAATAATCCGGCATTGTAAGATTAGTAAAACAGAAAAAGAAGGTCGATTAACAATCATAAACAAAATCATGTACTATGCAAATGAATTTGAATGGTCAGTTTTGTTAATTTTTTATGCTGCATAGGTGAAATAAATTGAAAAGGGTGAAAATACATGGGGGTGGGGGTGATACTTGTTTATTAGAGGTTAGAATGCTCATTGGAAAGAGAATTATTAACAAAAATTACAAAGGTCATGATTTTTTATTCAAATAGTTCAAATGAAAGAAAATTTTCTGATAAAGGTTAGTATTGTCCATTGGATAAAAAAAAATGTAAAATAACAAAGGAAAGCCACACTCTGGATATTGCAGGTAAAACAGAATTGTTCAGCACATTTGTGCTAGTTGTTTAAGGGAGGACAATGTAAAGCTTAGACATCCAGAATGCTCTAGAGCTTGTCTACATATGCAATGACTAGAGGTACAAAGAGCAATTAATAACATCACAAATAGAGATGAATTATCTCAGGTTTCAGAAATGTTTTATCCACAGTAGTTAAAAGATCAGAACAAATTTATACATGTAAATACAAGTCAAAATAACAAAAATAATATGAATTCTGTTGACAATCATAGTAAAATACAAGTGGAGGATATAGTAGAACATGATGTTGACAATAATCAGGATAATACAGATACATGTAATATGAATATGGTTAAAAATCATAATAAAATACAGGTAGATGATATAATTGTAGAGAATATTGATAATACATGTAATAAAAATCAAGTTCAAGATATTAGTCATTATACTACAAGTTCAAATACATGTAGTTATAGATTACCAGCTACCAATACTAACAAAAGGAATGAAATTAATGTATTACCTAAGCAAGCATGGAAATTAAAAGTAGAGGAATTCTGTCATACACACAAAAATGTTTGATATGTTTGATTTAAATGTTAAAAATCAAGATGTAGAACATTTTGTTAATTTACAAAAAGAAATTAAACTTTCCGAGTTACCTAATTACATGGGTTGTAAAATTCCTGTAGAGTCAAATTTGAATCTAGAATTTATAAGATCAATGCTAGTAGATTATGATGACAAGATATTGTGTGAGTTGTTAGAATTTGGTTTTTCAATTGGTTACAGTGGTGAAAATTTAAATAATTAAAAACCACGAAGTCATAGTGGTGCTAGAGATTATCCAGAATTTATTTTTAAATATTTACAAAAAGAATTAGAATATAAAGCTATTGTATGACCTTTTAAGGTTGATCCTTTTGTGTATTCAAATGTAGTATTATCACCTTTAAATTCTTTTCCAAAAAGTACACCAGGAGAAAGAAGGGTGATACTGGATTTAAGTTTTCCACCTGACAATTGTATTAATAAGGGTATTGTCAAATATGTTTATTTAGGAGAACCGATATGTTTAAAATATCCATCTGTTGATGATTTAGTACAGTTGATTAAAACTAAAGGTAGAAATTGTCATATATTTAAACGTGATTTAAGAAGGGCATACCGTCAAATTCCAATAGATCCAGGAGATATAAACTTGGTTGGTTTTCATTGGAAAAATCATATATTTGTTGACAGGGTTTTAAGCATGGGCTTGAGATCATCAGCACATATTTGTCAGAGAGTTACATCCTCTGTAGTATATATGATGAATCAGTGTGGTTACAATTTAGATGATTTTGCAGGGGATGAGGTTCCAGAGGATGCAAATAAAGTATTTGAGCTTTTACATAAATTGTTAGCTAATGGTGGATTAGGATTTAAAGAGTCTAAAGAAAAAGCTTGTGCACCATCTAAAAAAATGACTTTTTAGTAGTGGAATTTAATACTGTAGACCTTACACTTTATGTTACTTCGGATAGAGTTGAAGAGATATTGTCTTTAGTGCATTGTTGGTTAATAAAAAAACTGCAGTTACATTGAGAGAATTGCAGTCTTTGTTAGGTAAACTTGATTTTGTCTCTTCATGTATAAGACCAGGCAGAATATTTGTTTCTAGACTGCTAAGAAGTTTACCTGATAACAAGGAATATTATAATATTCCATTATTTGTTAAAAAAGACCTGATATGGTGGTCAAAATTTTTAACATCTTTAATGGAGTATATATGATGTCCATTCATGAATGATCTCATCTAGATGAAATTCTGGAATCAGATGCAGGCTTAGGTGGTTGTGGAGGTTGGTTCCCGGTGAACCCAGGTTTTCCGGTAGGGTAAGCTGTTCTGGCTCCACCAGCGGCACATATTCAATAACTATTGTTAAAATTATAATTTTTCATCTGCTGGAATTGTACATGTGTAGTTACACATCTGAATGGGTTCACATCAGTCGTCATGTGTATATGATGACCCGCTAGTTGTGTTGCTATTTAGGAAGACTACAACTCTGAAAGGACTTCAATGTCTAATTTTGTTTTTTAATAATACTGATTTTATGTAATTATTAATTAAACTAAGGATTTCCTCCCTCATGTATAAGTAACCTCAGCCGATTTTGGCTATCCTGTGTAGGCCCTTTGGTTTTATTACTCCCAAAAGTTATTTGACTTTCCAATCTTTCAATATTGAGCGTATCTGATGAAGGTTATTTCAGAAAAGGTTCGCGTGCACTAAATTTGATATCTACGTTTGAATCATTGCATTCATTGATTGGAATTGGAAACATTAATAAAAATTTAATTAAACAATTATATCGAATTAACAGCTTGTATGCCTGTACACAAAACAAACAAGACCACAATATTTTGAACAGAAATATACAATAATTACTTATGTAAAGTGTGCTACATGTGGAGCAGGAACTGCTAAACCTTCCGGAGCACCTGAGTTCACTGCCAGTATTTAGCGGGGTTCGTGTTGCTTGATCTTTAGTTTTATGATAGTTGTTCCTCTTGGGATTTTTAATTTTTGGCCATGGTATATTCAAATATATCCTTCTTCGATGTACGGCTTCTGGTTACCCGTTTGCATCTTTGAGTTTTTCTAGAACTACTATCAGCTGCAGTCTCTGCTGTACCATAGTTGATAATGACGTATTATCATCAAAATTAGTCCGTTAATCTTACATTTCTATCCTATTCTACCAAATTGTTTAAACAAATAAAACAAAACATACCATTAATGTGGTCTTCACTATTTTTGTATTTGAATATTTCGTTCCATATGGAAATTTTAGCTTTGCTGCTAGGGTGAAGAGGAGTTTGAAGATACAAAGCGGGTAATCAGAATCCGTATCGAAGAAAAACAGACAACACAATTGCCAAAAGAAAAAGTACAAAAAGAAACACAACGATCTACAAAACATACACATATAACTAATTATGTTCTTGAAAGCAGCTACCGCATGACAAACTTTTAATCTAGAACCATTTGAGATGATCTAAAATAATTTTTCTCGAAAGCTGCAACATTGATTAAGGCCAAACTGTATCTGAATTTGTTTGTCCTTTGAAAACTATAAAATGAGTAACAGATAAGAAATCCAAGAAGACAAGGTTTCAAAATAGCATCCTATAGGAATTTTTTTCCAGAAATTACAAATTTGAGGGGCCGTCCTGGCCGTAATCGTATGGTAGATGGAATTACAACTACATATGCAATCAGAGCCTATCACTACTGACGTGAGTTCGAATCTTGAACTGGGAGAGGTGTACAGGTCGGTGGTTTTCTCCTGGTCATCCTGTTTCTCCACCAATAAAACAGACCGCTACGATATAACTGAAATATGTTTGAATGTAGCGTTAACCACCATCAAACAAACTAGCAATTTGATTGAACCAAAATCTTTACATGAATAAAAAAAATTGTAAGGTTGTTTGACAAATTTTCCAATTTTTTGTTGAATCTGAAATTTAAGATGGTTGTCATGGCTGGTAAAAACAACATATGGCTCTATCAGAAAATTATTAAATTTGTGTTCACACATTATCAAATTTGATTGAACCCAAACTACACGAAAAGTCCCTTACATTTTATCATTCTTTGTGTGAATTTGTTCGACATTTTAAGTGCAGACAAAAGATTCACAGGTGAACATTTATCAACATTCACACTAACATCCATATCAGAGGTGTCAAGGATGATACAGTCTGCTCCATCAAAACACTGAACTAGACCCAATACCTACACATCTATTGAAATCATGTTTAAATGAACTTCTTCCCGCAATGACGAACATTGTTACCCGTTCGCTATCGGAATCTCATGTGTCATCCACATTTAAGGAAGCTATAGTTCGGCCACTGTTAAAGATGCCGAGTCTAGATGGAGAAGTGTTGAAAAATTACCGCCCAGTATCAAACCTTCCATTTTTATCAAAGGTTTTGGAGAAAGTTGTTGCTGCTCGACTTGAACAACACATAGACTCCAACAGTCTGCACGACAATCTGCAGTCTGCATACCGTGCCCTACATTCCACAGAAACCGCTCTTCTACGTGTACATCACGATATTGTTTCTGCATTGGACAAATACTGATGTGTTGTTCTTCTGATGCTCAATCTTTCGGCTGCATTCGACGTTATCGACCACACCATATTGTTAGAACGTCTCAACTACTCATTCGGTATCTCAGATAGTGAGTTATAGTGGATCGAGTCATACTTGAGAGATAGAACTCAGCGAGTCGCCATCGGTACCGTTCATTCAGACGATCTAAAACTTCAATACGGTGTACCTCAAGGCTCTGTTTTAGGACCTAAATTATACTGCATGTATTCTAAACCAGTAGTGGAAATATGCAAACGACATAACATGCTTTATCACTGTTATGCCGACGACACACAGGCGTATCAAGTTATTAAACCAGAAGGTGATTGGGGTGATCTATCTGAACGTCTGAAAGCCTGCTTATCGGATATTAGTGCTTGGATGTCTTCCAACCTCCTTAAGCTCAATCAAGATAAAACAGAACATCGTCTTTGCTCCTAATAATCGAGTTAAACAAATGTCGGATTTCAAGTTCCCCTTCGATGGCACTATTTTAAGTGATGCAAACTGTGTTACAAATCTGGGAGTTTTCTTTGATAAGACACTAAGTATGGAACAACAAGTCAGCGCCGTTGCAAAATCGTATTACCATCAAATACGAAATATAGGACATAGATCGTACATCACAGAAAACGCTTGCAAGACACTAGTTTGCTCTCTTGTCACCTCCAGGTTAGACTATGGGAACGCCTTGCTATACAACGTGAATTCTTCAGTCATAGCAAGACTTCAACGCGTTCAAAACACGGCAGCTAGAATGATCACTCGTAAAAAGAAGTTTGACTCGATCACACCATCTCTTATGCAGCTGCATTGGCTTCCTGTTAAATACAGATCACATTTTAAACTTTTACTCTACGTTGTTAAGTCATTACACGGCAAAGCACCCACGTACTTGGAAGAACTTATCGTACCATACACACCAGGTAGATCACTAAGGTCAGAAAATGAATGTCTCTTACAACAACCGAGAGATGTTCGCACTAAAACATACGGCGAAAGGCGATTCGATCGAGCTGAGGCTACATTGTGGAATGATCTTCCAATTCATCTGTGGAAAGAACAGTCTCTTCCTCTTTTTAAAAAAGGTTTGAAAACTCATATTTTTAGACAAGCGTACTGTGATGTTTAATGGTTCTGTGATGACATTGGTATTTCTTACTAATTTGTAATGTGATTGTCATTTTTCAGTTTTATTTATGTTGTATTTGTGTACTATTTTTGTGATTTACTATTTTTGTTTTTCATGTAGATGCTTTTTACTTAGTAAATTATTTCCTTTTAGCACCTTTTACCATATATTTGCAAAATCTCTGTCATTTTTATTGATTTTAATCACTGTCCAGTTTTATTTCATCTTTTAGTTAATGTTGCTTTTTGGTTCTGACCTATTTTTAGCTAAAACACTTTTTGTTTTAACGATTCTTAGTAAAATTGCCTTAATCCGTTTAACTTACTGTGATCAAAATCTGTCTTTTAATATGAATTTGTAAATAGTTAACTTTTATCACTATCGATGATTTTTCCTTACTTTTTATTTGTATATATCATATGGGTTTTGCTCGTTAACGTAAATATTTTTGCTTTTCTTATTACCATAATAGTTAAGTTCATATATAATTTTATTGTATGTACTCTTCATATAATTTGTCAGTTTTACATGTTAAGCGCTTATTGTAATTGTATAATTAGATAAGCGCTATATAAATGCCTTGTAATAATAAACAATAATAATAATAATTTGAAGTCAAATATGGCTACCGATACATGATAGGTGGCCATATTGCAATATAAATGTTGGATTGTTATTGTCTAGCAGCAAATATACCATGCAAATTAACGATGTGTTCCCCACAATCACCAATTAAAACATTATAACGAAACGAGAGAGGAATGTGATATGGAGAGTTGGGTAGATATTGAAAATAGCTTTTGTAATGGTGGCTATTCTACGCTTGCATTGTATGGAAATTTTCAAAAGTGATATTAAACGTTCATAGAGCTTGGCACTCATCGAACACTGTATTCTCTACTGTCTATTCTTATGCTGTTCGTATTGTAACCTGAACATCCCCCACACACTCAAGAATCCCTTATCTACCACCTGGAGACGTGTTGTGTAATTCTGTGGTTTGAGCCCTTGGAAGCTTTATCAGCAGACAGCGGGGCATAAATAAGACTTATCTAAAAACAAAGTATCTTGAACCCCAAAGGTTTGTGCATGAGTACCCATGTGGATTTCTTGTTATCTTTTTCTAATATACTCATATCTGACATATTCGCACGGGAAGGACCATCCGATGATCCCATGTGTTTACTTTGAATTCCATCGTTCAAAACTTTATGCGGAGAAAGTGTTATGTTTAAAGCTACATATAATATCACTAGTCATTATGTCTGCACGATTAGCCGAAAATTGAAACAAACTTTAATAGACAATCTATTACCAAATTTAGTTCAGATTGGTCCATTGCTTTCGGGGAAGATTTAAATGTGATCAGTTGACAGACCATGCCGGATGCAAATTGATGTCAATAATCGATACTATTTTTGTTTAGGAATTTCAAATGAAATGTGCAATTTCGTGAGATAGTGAAACGAGAACGGGAATACTGAGCGGAAAACTATAATGGAAACATGCGTGGAGGCTGCATGTGTAAAACACGATATACAAATAAAATATGTATTATGCAGGAAAAGTTTTCAATCTACGCCAAAGTTCAAATACACAATGATCAAGTCTAAGAACCTGCATAATGTCACTGCTTAGATAAATAAATATGAATATCGATGCAAATAATTAACAACAATTTATAAAATGTAAGAAATCTAGGCCGGGAATGGGCTAAACGTACTATCCGAAAATCAGCACCTTCAAGTAAAGAGTGTAACGTTATTCAACGTCTTTATTCACAAGCAATACAAGAAGATGTGTATATAATTACTGTAAAATCTAAAGCTTTAACCGTAAATCAAATTCACAAAGCCAAATGCGACACTTAACAGGTTGGGAGAACGGCACAGCCGATCTCTTGGACAGTTGAATTTTAACTTACCAACTTATTTACGTTCGATACAAAATTGTCCCGAAGGCCAAACAACGCATGTACAATTTCCCGCAATATGCTAGTTTCGCGGAATTTTGGAGCGCAAAGTTTTACACTGACAAATATGCGAACAAAGAAACATATATCATTTAATAGAAATAATCTAACCAAGAATATTGCGATATTCAAACCCGGAATTATAATCCGAGCTGTTTAATAATTATTCTACGTCAAAGAACGATAACACTTGTCTAAAATATGAATTTCCTGTTTGGCGGAAAAAATAAACATTGCCGATATCTGATGAAAATAAGCATCAGCAGATACAAATTATGGTTTTAAACATTCATCAACCATGAAAAATAAAAGAGATTATCTCGGCAATACTCATTGATTAACAATGAACCTCAACACACCTATTTTCATAACAATAGTAACTGATTTCCAATAAATTGGCAACCGACTGACAGGTAAACCATAATTAACCAAAATTTTTACAAACAAATTATAACTGCTAGTTTAAACCTGTCGCAACTCCGATACAACTTGAACTATTTGATCATCTAAGCTTATCATTCAACCATATGCATAAGTTGTTTCAAGTCTAAATCTATACTGGTCGTCGGTGGGGTCCGCTACAAGGCAACATGTTCCTTTTTAATCCATCAGCATCACTTTTCCTTCTGACAACCAGAAATCCATAGCCCTTTCATATATCACTAATACAATGTTCATCCTACATTACATCGTATTTATCCTGCAATGTCGAAGAGCCCCAAAACTAACTACTGTCAAATTGTCTAAAAAGAGCATACACAAGCGTCGTTCTAATCTTGTTTTGTGTCCTCTGTGAAGTCCACATTTATACTGTTACCGATTTTACAGTCGCTCAGCATGAATTAGGTACCAGAAAAACAATAACTTTGACAGTATATAACACACAGTTATCCAGTAAATGCAATTTGTCAGCTCAGACAGCACCAGTGCAGGATAATGTATTTATATTTGCCAATTGTGGAGCGGGAAATTAAAAATTAAAAGACATGAATAGCTTCTTTTCATTGTTCTTCAGAAGTCACGGCGTGTAGACTGCTTCACATGAACACAGAAACAAGTCGACGAGAAGAGGTTGGCACACATAGATATGGTTCTTCAGAAGCCACGGAGTGTAGTCTGTTTCACATGAACACAGAAACAAGCCAATGAGAAGAGGTTGGCACACATGGGTATGGTTCTTCAGAAGCCACGGAGTGTAGTCTGCTTCACATGAACACAGAAACAAGCTGACGACAAGAGGTTGGCACACATAGATATGGTTCTTCAGAGGCCACATAGTGTAGTTGCTCCACATGAACACAGAAACAAGCCGACGAGAAGAGGTCGGTACACATAGGTATGGTTCTTCAGAAGCCACGGAGTGTAGTCTGCTCCACATGAACACAGAAACAAGCCGACGAGTGGAGGTTGGCACACATAGGTATGCCGACTATTTGCTGAAAACCACATGTAGCAAGCATAACAACTATATTGTCAATAAAACACTGATTTGTACCTCTGTTTCTACAATTTTTCTATTAGATTTCGGAGTTGTTTCTCGGCAGTGTGGTATTTTTGTTTTCTTCATTTTATCATGTATCTATTATACTATTAACTGGTTGAATTTCTTTTAACAATTATTCGATATCTTTGCTATCAAGAGATGTTTCAATACCAATCAGAACCGCGTCAGTGGTGTAATGGTTAGAGGGCTCGCCTTGAGTGTGGTAGATCGTGGGTTCATTTCCCGATTGAGTCAAGCTAAATACTATAAAATTGGTATTTGTTGCTTCTCCACTAAGCACGCAGCATTAAGGAGAAAGATTAAAGACGGATTGGTTCGGAATCAGGATGATGTGTCCGAGTTGGGCGGCATGTCTATCCGCGCACTGTTGTTTCAGTAGCACTATAACAATTCAATAAGCGTACGAGTGTTGGTCTAGTACAAAGTGGATCTCATCATCATTTCATTAAAAATTAACTTCTCGCCATAATATAGCTGAACAATTGCTGAGTTGTCGTTAAGCAGCAATCACTCACTCAATACCAATCTGACACGATCTGTCTCGTCAATATCACAGTGTTTCTACATTTGGTCTTGTAATAACGGGTACATATACCCCTCATATCTAGATGTGTTTGTTAGAAGCTGCATTAAGATTTCCTTTATGTAATGGGAATTCTCAACTCCTTAATGTGAGGGAAATATTTACCTCTTTATCAGAGGGCATAGACCCCTCATATCCAGAGGACACAAAACATAAAAAGCTGCATTAAGATTTCTTTTACCTTAAAGGATTGGGGAATTTTCCAAAACATATAAAACGCGTTCCGACCTTAGTGGGAATTTTCAACTCCTCAATCTGAGCGAACTATTTATCTCCTTATCAGAGGACATAAAACACAAACTGATTTATTTCTATATGAATTGCATTATTGCGAGTTAATGAAATAAATTTAAATGTGTCGTTTTCCCTTCGATCAACTAATTATTTGAGTTGACGTCCTCAAGCTGAACAAAAAAGAAATTGAAAATTTATGTGATAATTATGATGAAAAAAAGTCCATCAATTCGAATGCATGTATTACAGAAAATACAAAATCAGGCCCGATGCAAGGATTGTAAGCAAATTTATAATTGGTTGGTTGTTATAAATCACGTGACTCTCCTATCATCAAATGTCCGCAGTGTCATTGATTGCTGCATATGCTTTGACCCAATTTGTGTCTAGAAAATTAGGTAACGTACATCTGCAAAATTAGTGACCTAATCATTAGCTGTCATAACAATTCTATTGTATCAATCTTAGATATCATATAATAGGTCGTGATCGTGTGGTCGTTGGATTAACAGCTACCTGTGTAGTCAGTGTCTATTTCAACAAAAGTTGAGTGTTCTAATTGCGGTCATGACGAGGTGTATTCGATACAACATTATACGAAAAAGTTTGTCAGTGACTTGCGACAGGTCGGTGGTTTTCTCCGGTTTCCTCCACCAATAAAACTTATCACCACGATATAGTTTGGAAAGTGATGTTGAACACCATAACCCAAACCATAAGATATGTTCATAACCAGATTTTGTTTTTAATATGACGATATAATGACGTCACTGATGACGTCATCCTCAATAAACATTGATAAGTTTTGCTCAAAATGGATTTCTCATAGCATCTCAAATCTCAGGCTTCGCCTTCGATATGACATTGCTTTATATAAGAAATTCATTCTCGAAAAACATATCATATATATATATAAGTATATATATTTAACTGAAATATCTAGCTGTTTTTATTGATCATTAGCACCATCAGTAGTAATAAGTAGGTGGAAGTTTTCATATGACGTCAATAACGTCATGTTGGTTTTCTGCAAAAGTCGTCAAAAACATTTCGCGGATTGTTTTTCGCTTACAATAGTATGTGTATTCACCAAAACACAACAAGGCACGTAACCACCACACTTATAATTGTGCAAAAGTAGTTCCGGCGGGAAAAAAGTGATACCTCACATGTGAGATACCGGAATTTATTTCACGGATAAATCCCCATAAATCACACCTACCTATAATAACCGTTTTTATTAACTATTTCATAGAAATACATAGATATATAATTAAGTGCAGACGACGCGCTTCTGGAATAACCTTTATCAGATACGGTCACAGTCAAACGATTAGAAAGTTGAATAATTTAAAAGTCTTTGGAAGCAAGTAAACCAAAGGACATAAATAATCTAAGTTTACCTGTGTCAGGTGTAAACCAGAGGACATAAATAATCTAAGTTTACCTGTGTCAGGTGTAAACCAAAGGACATAAATAATCTAAGTTTACCTGTGTCAGGTGTAAACGAAAAGGACATAAATAATCTAAATTTACCTGTGTCGAGTGTAAACCAAAGGACATAAATAATCTAAGTTTACCTGTGTCCAGTGTAAACCAAAGGACAGAAATAATCTAAGTTTACCTGTGTCGAGTGTAAACCAAAGGACAGAAATAATCTAAGTTTACCTGTGTCGAGTGACGTAGTAAGCGTTAAATGACGAATGTACAGACATTAAGTGTCGAGAAACCTAATGGACACTAAAGGCTCATAGTGGGTCTGGAGTTGTCATTGTTTGGGGATTTTTGATAGTATTAGCTCACTGACACAACCGTCCACGGAGAGACAGATCCCCCAATTAGAACACATTATCCAGATTTCGAACCAACCAGTGTTAGCTCGTACTCCTCTTAATTAAGGTAAGCTGTAACCGCACACAAATTAAACATTGAGCATATCATATAGCTTATAAAACATAATTATATTATTTTATCCGCTGTCCCCCAAACAAAATAAGACTAAATTGTATATAAACTAAATATGTACCTTAGACACTAATACTCACCTAAACTAAAGCAAACTTTAAACGTTGCAACGCATCTTCCTCTGATAATTAGTACTCGTTGGTTACGAGGATGTAGCACGTAATCTCGCCCAGGTCTGCATTTCACACTGCTATAGCATCTAACTACTTTAATTGAATGACCGTTTCCTTTTACATATGCGCTAGAACATCCCACAGGTCTACCAGTTCGGCTTCTACATCTAAGGTATGTGCAAAGCCTAACTCCACCTGTAATGGACCAATAATATTATTATATTTAAATTATGAATACTTAATAATTTACATTATGACATGAAGACATTCACATTCATTTTAGAAATGTTTAAAATATGACGACAAGACTATGGGCTGCGAAATATTCAAATAAACTGAGAAATCGTTTTACGATATATTTTTGATATGAAATGAGTGAGTGATTGCTGTTTAACGCCAAATGATCAGATATTATCAGCCATGTCATGGCGAGAACTAGTTGCATTCCATGAGATGATAATGATGTCCGTATCGTACTAGACCAACGCGCTTAGTTGTAGTTTTATAGTGCTAGTTAATTGAAGCAAAAAAAAATGACAAAAGGACAAACAACGATCCACAAAACATACACATAAAACTAAAGAATTTCTAAAAAGTGTGCATTCTTACTTAATATCATATGAAATAATACATAATACAATGACAGGTCGACCGAACCAGTATTTCTTGCTTTTTGGATAAAGAATGTTTGTGGTGAATGTTCTTTTCCCTCGACACGACGGATGTGACATGTGGAGGATGAAATGTTTTCCATTCCG
Source organism: Gigantidas platifrons (assembly GCA_002080005.1). Taxonomy (NCBI): domain Eukaryota; kingdom Metazoa; phylum Mollusca; class Bivalvia; order Mytilida; family Modiolidae; genus Gigantidas; species Gigantidas platifrons. The sequence continues at coordinate 659,137 of MJUT01053428.1, forward strand.
GAGGGTGTGAGTTCACCACCGGTTTTTAGTGGGGTTTTTCTTGTTCAATATTTCATTTTCTGTGTAATGTTTTGTAGATCATTGTGTGTCATCTTGTTCCTTTTCTTTTAACCATTGTTTTGTCTGTCCTTCTTCGATTTGCTGTTTCTGGCTGCCACTTTGGTTTCTTCGAACTTTCCAAGTGTAAAAAAAAACAATACTTTTAAAAAAGTCCTCGAACCGTTTTACATCTTTAGATATAAATATAAACACCCGAACCTTGTCATATACCCTGTAATTCCAAAATCAAATACAATGTATGTCTAATGAGTGTGATGAACCATACAAATGAGATAATGCGACAATGGGTATCTCTTTCAAAAATACTTCAGTTATATCTTGGAGAAAACCGCCAAGCTGCCGCAAGTTATGTTAGTTATATCATGGCAGTCTGCTTTATTGGTGGAAGAATTCAATGAAAATCACCGAACTTCCGTAAGAAATTTCAGTTAAATCGTAGTAATCATGTTTATTACTGGATGAATCTGTAGTATCAAGAGAAAGTCACAAATCAGTGTCGATCTGGATCACATAAATAAACATTAGAGAATACCGACGGGGCAATAAAAAATAGACAATCTAGAGAAACTGCCAACATATGGTACACTAGACGAAGAACAAAACAAAAACTCAAAATTAAAAGCAATAATGTTTGACACCACTACCGGAAAACAAACACAAATAACGCAAATGAGACATGAGCCTCCTGCAAACTACTGATGGTAAACATCCTTTTTATTTGGAAATTGTAACGGACATTACAACACGAAACTCAGAAAGTTGTCTCAGGAGAAAACATTGCCAAGGATTTGAATAAAACTCACATCATTTGTTAAGACGGAAGAACGCGAAGCCCATTAAAAAAACGGGGATGAACTCAGGTCCTCCGAAAGGATAAGCAGTTCCTCTTCCATTAGTGGCACCCTTCGTGTCTTACTCTAGTATATAAAATGTTTATTACCTACCGTTGACATGAACAACTGCAAGTACTAGAACCACTGCAAACAGCAATAATAACTTCATCGCTATGGTTACTGCCCTAGAGAAGACTGTAACACAGGACGCTATTTATATCATAGAGAGGTGTCATATATGGTCTATATTGACTGTTATGTCGATATCAAATTTGATAACAAAATGAGATTAAACCGGAACATGTTAAGTAACAAACAATGTAAGGAACAGGTTGAGAAAATTAATAGATATTTGTTTGAAGTAATGGTATGACATTCCAGAATAACGACAAATGTATAAATAGTTTTTCAGAACGTGGACAAATTATATGAGAGAATGGATGATATGTCAATCAATCAACGATGAATGTTATCCTTTAAACTATAAAGTACACGATGAAGGTTATTCCAGAAACACGTCGTGCCCACTGAATTTGATATCTACGTTTTTATCTAAATAACAAGGGATAAATCTTAGTAAAAAGATATCGCCATCTCAATAGAGTTTGAATGTGTATGTCTTCGGGTGAGCGAGTAAGTGATTGTTGTCTACAGCTAAGTGAGCAATATTTCAGCTATATTATGGCGAGAAAACTTACATTCGATGTGTTATTTGTCCTTACTGATGCGTGTGTTGATTGTAAAAAATAACAAATGTCAATTCTATTGTCTTTGGATTAACACAAATGGGGCTCGGACCTACGATCTATCTCATTCGAGGAGAGCACGCAAACTATTACACGAGGCATTTTTGTACGTCTTTGATCATCTAAGGTTATAAATAATTCATGCATTGATTGCTTCGACTCTTCAACTACAGTGGTTGGTGGTGGCCAGTTTTAAAGAACCTTCACAGATCCTGTATATATGTCCATCCAATTCCACCTTCTGTATACATTATTAGCATTATTGCTACAGGTCTCTTTCTTATAATATCTTTAAATATAGTGCTGCTAAAGTTAAAATATTAACTGACCACTTATAATTTCTATCCATATATTGAGAAAGACCTTCTCTAGATGTACTCCATAATTGAGAAGATATGTTGTTACTTGTTAGTAAATATATACTCGTACGTAGTCGGTCAACAGTTGAACATGCGTATAAAGTCTATTACATACAATAGTATTTGTAAAAAGAGTTTGAAGATACCAAATGGGTAATCAGAATCTGTACATCGAAGAAGAACGAACAACACAATGGCCAGAAGAAAAAGTACAAAAGGACAAACAACGAATTATCCCAGATAGCTTGCAATATACACAAATATAGATCATATAATTTTATTTATAATTGAATGGCGAGTGTACATGTGTACGGCCACGACTCATAATACATTTATGTATGGGCTACCGACAAAGACAAAGTTGCAAAATGGCAAGCCCCCTTATCCTTATAGCAAATATCTTTATCCTTATAACCAAATCCTTAACCTTATGTCAAAATCCTTATCCTTATATCAAAATCCTTATCCTTATAAATTTACTGGTCCTGGGCACAGAGACTCAGTAATGTTGACTGTAAAAACAGTTTGTATCTATAACTATATATCCTTATATCGAATATGTCGCTAACTTGCTGCCATACTTAAATTCCTCTCGATATATGTAAAAGAGAATTATGAATTAAAATTGTCATGTCTGGCCCTGGGAACAGAGACTCAGAAAGTATCAAGCAGAGTTCTATCATAATAATCTTGCTTACATGTTTTGGATTGAAATATATTTACCAAAGGTAGGACCTGACAGTGTGACATAGTGGCTGATGGCAAAGCGGAGTCCTTTGAATGTAATATCTAAATCTGTTTAATCCTTTTATGTACAATGAGCACTCCAAAATGACACAGCGAGTGCACCTCCAGGTCAGATTTCCAGAGTTGACGTATGAATAAACAGAGTCGTGACGAGTCATCATACTTAATTTCACATTGGTACCTGCTATACACAGCATACAAAGCTGAAAGTAGAATGCAGAAGCACAGAATCTGTTCTTGCAAATGACATAATACATCAATCATTTAAGTATAAATTAATCAACATCGTCGTTTAACATATATATCAAAAGTTAAACGTCCCTAGAATATTTCAAATCACTATCAAAAAGGGAGGGTTGGGTGGGTGAAATGAAGAAAATATAACAAAATTTTACCAATCCAAATGTTCACGTCTGCTTCTGTTAATGGTAATTTGAAAAAGGAAGACGTGTGCAAAAGTGATTTTGGTCACGTAGGCCATGCCTTAATGAGGAACGTACAAAGAAGGATAACGCATGCGCTCCTATGATAAATTGATTTAATTCAAATTGATTAAATCTTATTATCCCAGATAGCTTGCATATATAGACAAATATAAATCATAATTCTATTTATAATTGAATGGCGAGTGTACATGTGTACGGCCACGACTCATAATACATTTATGTATGGGCTGCCTACAAAGATAAAGTTGCAAAATGGTAAGCCCCATTATCCTTATAGCAATTATCCTTATCTTTATAACCAAATCCTTATCCTTATTTCAAAATCCTTATCCTTATATCAAAATCCTTATCCTTATAGCTGAATCGTTATCCTTATAACAAATCCTTATCCTTATAAATTTACTGGTTCTGGGCACAGAGTCTCAGTAATGTTGACTGTAAAAACAGTTTGTATCTATAACTATATATCCTTATATCGAATATGTCGCTAATTGTCTGCCACATGATATCAGCCATCGATCTTAGCCGATGACTGAGATCAGCGCCAACGCGAAAGCGACATAAGACAAGTCATGACCGCACATGTACACTTCACTTCAAGTATCATATTAAAACTTTAACTCAATCAAAACTTGCAAAGTAGACTCATGTATCGATATCCCTATATGACACATGAACAATTTAAAGCAAATAAATTTCACAATTATAGCAATATCAAAATACCGTCAAGAACCCAAATGTCTCATTATAATAACTTCATAAATGATAAGTTTATACAAATGAAGACCATATAGAAAACTCTCTGAATGTCCTTTAAATCCTTATAAGACCTTTTCAATTGTCCATTCAAAAATATTCACCCATAATGTGTTGTAATGCTGACTGAAGATGGTGTACAAATATATCATTTAAGTGCTCTGACAAATGAACTTTATCTGCATTAAACATGCCTGGTTCGTTCAAGGCTATTTCTGGATACTTAATATAGCGATCACCAATTGACCCAATTAGAAATGCTGCAAAACTGTTAATTCTTACTGCAGCAAGATTACTGGATTCATGTAAAGAAGCCACAATTCCTGATCAAAGTTCCCCAAGAAGACTTGGGGGACCTAACTTTTCTTAATCCGTATTGCTGATCATAGTCCCGCCATCCAAGAGTACTTGTTCTACTGGCTCCCAACTTGATATTTTGCATATATTATAGGATACCCATGGTGATTTGAGGGTGTGCTGAAGTGTTGATACTTGCAAAAATCAAAAATGCATCAAGCCAGGAATGCAAGTCAGTAAGCTGCTTAACTGTTTTTTGCTTCAGAACTAACTGACCTTCATCATCTAAAGCTAAATGTTTGTTGAAATTAACATTTGTCTTATCTAGCAATATGCCTAAGTCAATATATTCGCCATTAATAATCTTTTGTTTTGTTTGCTGTGAAACATGCACACTCAAGTCATCATATATGCTATCAATATGATCTTAAGAAGAAATTGGTCCTGCTGATAATTGCATATAAACTGGTATACAATCACTACCTGTATTATCTGGTCTGTTATCAGTGATCGGCTGTATAAACTGAGTAGGCGAATGCTGATCAGCTTGCGTGTTCACATCTGGGCTTACTGAAGACTGATGCTGATAATTCTGTGGAGCTTCATGTGGGCCTCTTTGTTGTGATGAGGAACTGGTTGCCTTGCGTTTCCTCGCATACGGGCTCTTCGAGATTCCCTGTGACATTCTCACTGTTCGCCCCATAATAGGTACACCGACACTGTAAACTAAGACTAAACTTTTATAACTACAAAGACAAAATCCAAGTTAAAATTAATATTCATGTATGTAAGGAAGGTTAATAACAAGAATTACTTAATACCAAGGTGATATTTCGATGCGAAAGACGCAATCAATCGTCGAATTATCTGACAAAGTCTGGATTCACTTGCGGGATGTTGCATTATCACAATGAACACTTAAATTGTAGAGCAGTATATACCCATGGGTACATGTATCCTTTACATGTGGATATGTGAACACGAGGACAAATCCATGTGGACGTCTGCATGCGAACAACACAAGTCAAATGACGTCTTCTTGTGTTCCAGAGAGATAAATTCGTATAAAATGCATTGCACAAACACGCAGCAATGTTATTCTTAACTGTTTTCAGCAAAATGTCGTTAATATTGCATATAAAATGAGCTAATTTTTACGTCTGCTTCTGTTACTGGAAATTTGAAAAAGGAAGCGTTAATCGATAATTGCGAGTCGTCACGTCTCAGACGTGTGCAAAAGTGGTTTTGGTCACTTAGGCCATGCCTTAATGAGGAACGTACAAAGAAGGATAAATCTTGCGCTCCTATGATCAATTTATTTAATTCAAATTGATTAAATCTTATTAAGTGTGTTTGTATCTGGAATGTAGCTGAAATAATGGTAACATCACGTTATACAACAATCATTTAAAGGCTTTAAGGTCGTCAAATTTGTAAATTTTCTCCTTAAAAACGTCTTAGTGTATGTAAAGCATGATATAAATAAATATGCGATAAACTATTCCCTGTTATAAAAATGTGTTGAAAACGGGTAATTAATAAAAAGATCTGATCATTTGTCATCGTCTGGTAATTGAATGCTCATTCATT
>MJUT01053431.1:5359-17757 GCA_002080005.1 Gigantidas platifrons
TTTTTTTTTTTTTAGTAAATGCTTAATTTCACCATCACCAAACTCGAGTTAAGAAACATTTGTAATTTGAACATACCCTGAAAATAAAAATTTTTGTCTTTGTGTTTACGAAACATAATATCTTTGTAGATCTGTTGATAATTGTCAGATTGTGTCAATAATATTATCAGTTGTCATTTAAATAAGTAATGGAGAATACACTCCAACTTCAGATTCGTAAATATAATCAACGAGACCCATAATATAATAATAACATTATTCTTATTAATTACTGTATTATATTTTACGATAGTAATTACGAAAAAAATATCCGGTTAATTGGGATATAGGAATATATGTCACGCGCGTAACCGGGGGGCAAATATAACGAAGCAGGGGGTGCCCCCCCCCCCCCAGAAATTATCGTCATTTAAAGCAGGAAAACACTGTTTGTCTTATTGAAACAAGTAGCCATGGCCTATTTGAATCAAATTTGTATTGTATTGATTCCATTACCACTGAACATATCGAATTTGTTTTAAAAAGTAAAAAGGAAACGCCTTTGAACATATGACATGACGTATTTTAAAGGAGTGTCGAGTTATTGAATGCAACATCAAAAATAGTGATTAATCATTTTGGTGGTTTCATGTTTATTGAATATATTGTTTCTTCGCATGTGACACAACTACTGTGCCGATTCCAATTTTTTTTAACAGGATTCATTGATTACTGGTCAGCAACAAAATTATATCGTTATACTTATTAAGTAATAAATATGCTTTAGAACTATTTACATTTTTGTTTTATTTATGCAGTTATTTGTTTTTACCGAGGCAACTGCCTCGGTCGCCTCAATGGAAGATATGGTATTGATCGTAGATCACATTTATATAATTGTAGAAGTAATATCCTGGGTAGTACATTGTGTTACTTAACTCGCGTAATTCAAATTGAGTTATCTCGCTTTGAATAGGTTCTGATTAACATTCATCTGAATCCAGTTGTATGAATAAAATAAGCATGATTTTTAGAAGTTAGGCTTATGGTGTGTAACGCCACTTTCAACAATATTTCAGGTATATCGTGGCAATCAGTTTCATTGGTGGAAGAAACCCGAGTACCCGGAGAATACCACCGACCTGCTTCAAGTCACTGACAAACTTCATCACATAATGTTATGCAATTCGCCCGAAGCGGGATGCGAAATCACAACATCAGTGATGATAGGCATACATTAAATAGGTAGTTGTAAATCCAACTACCATACGATCACGACCAAGACGGCCCCCAAACTTGGATAATAAAATTATGTTGTATGTATATCCTAATTAATATACACCTGGACTGGGTTGATGAAGACGTTGGTTAGTGTTATCCACTGGTTAAATCTAGTTATCCAATGGATAAATTTTACCACCGGTTATTTTTTGTTGCTCAAATTTTATCCATTGGATGAAATGCCTTATTCGGTGGATAAACTTAACCCCTCAAATTTGACCGGATAAATATTTAACAATTGGTTAAATATGGCAAGACGACAGCAAAAAGAAAGAGTGTATCGGCATATTGAGTTGGATTTTGATGATAGAGAATTCCATGATAGATTTAGATTATAGAGACACAGGGCCCGGGTGGCTCCATGAGTTAGGTAGTTAGAATACCTAACAACTCATACAAGCCTATTACCAATACAGCGTGAGTTCGCTCCTGCTTTGTAAATTACAAAAAAGGATGCACTTGACTCGCAGCCGCAAGTAATAAAGTTTACCAGTTACTTGCCCGTGGTCGGTGGTTCTCTCCGGGTACTCCGCTTTCTTCCACCACTAAAACTGGTCGCCATGATATAGCCGAAATATTGTTTGAAAATGGCGTTAAGCATCAAAAATCAAAAATCAAAAGTATGGAGCGACAATTGTGCAGACGAACTCTTGGGTCTCATGCCATACCGGTCGACATACAATTAAAGCTTGCCCTGAAATATTACCTTGCACAAGGGAGTCCGATGAGAGTAATCGGTGATACAATGGAATATCATATTTCAAGTGTCTCGAGAGCAGTAAGAGATGTCTCTAATGCTCTGTGTGATATATCTGTACAAAATATCACCTGGCTCTCTACAGATTTTCAGAGGAACAGAATTAAAACAGGGTTTTATGACATTGTCCATTTTCCTGGCGTTGTAGGGGCAATTGACTGCACACATGACAGAAATACAGGCACCACCCTTAGACTACGAATACGTCTTTGTTAATAGGAAGAGGTAATATTCTAAAAATGTACAGGGTGTGATTGATCACACAGGTAATTTGTAATCTTAAGTTATTTAACCTCCTTTTCCGTTCGATACCTATTTCATGAAATATATTGGTCTTCAAATCTAATTAACAGGAATGTTAACGTATTAGATAACTGACAACCAACTCCACCTTTTGTGTTCCTGTGGTTTAAATAATGTGATGTTATTCTAGGATTCCACTTTTATTAGAAAATACATTGTAAATTGGATTTTAAAATAAATTAAAGTGTAAATCACCAGAAAATGAAAACTAGCCGAAACAAGATTATGCCTAGGAATTGCCACGCCTTCTGGTTAAAAAATAATCAAAATCCGTTTAAAAACGCCTTCAATAGACGGACCGACATTAATAAATATTTTAAAATAATAGTTCTTGTTAACTATGTACTTTTTTATTGGTCTAAATATAATGTTAAGAAATTGCAAGCCGCAGCTACATATAGACTTCAAAAACCAATAAAGAGGGATCAACAAACATCCTTAAAGTAGTGAATCTGTATCCCGTATTTGCAAATTTTGAACGGGTTTATATAGTTGACTAGAAAGGGATGCAACATGCATTCATTATTTTGTTTTATAAAAGTATCTGTGTTTTTTCTAATAATGAAGAATGAAAATTGATGGTATATCCATGACTGACATATTAATTTCTCGGAAAGTAAAAAAAAGAACATGTAAAAGACTATCCCTTTCCTATTCTGATATGTCTTGAGTGCATCGGTGTGAAGTTCTATGATTTTTTACTTCACTTGGCGCTGGCAAAGCTGGACCTTCTACTGTCCGATTGAGGCTCTTATTATTTACTTCAGCCTCCAGCTTTTCCGTAGAACAGACTTTTCTCCACTTTTCCTTGATTGCTTTACCCATCTTTTTTCTTTGTCCACCCACCCTTGCATTCACAGAGTCTGTGATCTCTTTCCACACTTTTGCCTTCTCTGCATTTGTTATAACATTCGTTTGTTTTGACCTAATTATGGTTATGTTTTCTCCACAAGCTCACATAAGCAAACCAAGTCAGCCTAGGAGAAATTTTCACCTACCCGTCTTTTTTTGTTTTTTTCTTGAGCAAACGATTTCTTACATTTTTTTTTCAAAGAATACAATGGAATTTTGGGATACTATCCACTGGTTAAGTTACTTAACCACTGGTTAGTTAACCACAGCACTATCCAATGGTTGAGCAACGTAAACTTGTCCACCGGATACGGTATCACTGGTTATAAATTTTATCCAATGGTTAGACTAACCAATGGATAAAATTAACCAGTGTTTTTAGCAACCCAGTCCTGTTCTTGTAATACTAGTAGGTATTCACAGCTCTAATATCAAATCACTCTCGACATCTGAAATATAAATTAATATATATGGTTAAAAGATCCTGTTCTACCCGAATTTGAAACATTTCTAATTAATTCACAGCAAAAATGCTTTATGTTTGAATAGTTCTCAATATGATACTTAATAAATTTCCTTCATCCAGAATTCTGCGTTGTCATCTTTTGTCATTAGCCTGTTTTACCTGTCCTTTCTTTTGCTTAGCGACCGTCGTGGTCGTGATCGTATGGTATTTGGATACACAACTGCCAATGCAATCAGTACCTCTCATCATGAATGTTTTGAGTTCGAATCACGTTCATGGCTAACTGTACTCGATACAGCATTATGTGATAATGTTTGTCAGTGACTTGCGACAGGTCGGTTCTTTTCTCCTGGTACTCCAGTTTCCTCCACCACTAAAACTGACCGTCAATATAAAACTGAAATATTGTTGAAAGTGGCGTTGCACACCATAATCCTAACACCATACTATTATCTGTCATCTATTGTCAATCATACGTAGCAATTTCAGCACATCTAGATAAGACCAATGCTTTCCGTCTGTCATCTGTCTATGTCTGTCCGTCATCTTTAGTTATCATTCTATATCCAGAGTTGTTGTTCCTGCTACGCCTACACAACATCTCTGTCAACGCCCATTTTACAAGATTTTTGTTAAATTTAGAAACAGTTAAAAAAATGTACTTAAAATTTGTTTTAATTATTGTAAATATCAATAAAGATGAAAATAAATCACTCATTTGAAATCAATTCTTTCTTAAAAATGATTTGTGATCGTTTTTAACTTTTTAATTTTTACCTCCGCAAAATAGTTCTCCAAGAAGTGGAGGGGGGTCATTTTTAGGAGAGAATTGGTTTGAAATGAGTGATTTATTTTCATCTTTATTGATATTTACAATAATTAAAACAATTTTAAGTAGATTTTTTACTGTTTCTAAATTTTACAAAAATCTTGTAAATTGGGCGTTGACAGAGATGTTGTGTAGGAGTAGCAGGAACGACAACTCTGGATAGAGAATGCTTTAGTTATTTGATCTCATTGTATAATACTCTCTTACAAAACTGTTTAACAAAGAGAAACCAAACTTGGCAGAGATAATGTTCTGAAGAGGAAACCCCGATTTATACAAATCAAGTGTATCCTCATTGAGTAGGCACTAGTGAGGATGGTATTGCATTATCTAGTAAATCCGTAGAAATGTTCTTCTAACAAAGCAACTTGAGAAATGCAATTTGCTATGACGGAATGGGATATGCATATACAGACTTCGTAGACGAAGGTCCCTGTGTTTATTTGGTTTAGACCTTAGCTTGGAGTTACAAAGTATAATAATTTAATTTGATTTTTTAATATTTCAATCTGATTGGCTATTCGCCTGGGGAAATTTTGGCTATACTCGATAACCTGGGTTGGTATTGTGACGTCACCAACTGACGTTTTCATCCGCCGATAAATTCAAATAGTTACATGAAATAATCGTAATTAAAATCGAGGAATCATTAAAGTTTGTTGCAAAAATTCAATTATAAGGAATATTTGAAATTGTTGAACAGGCTATACTTGCGGTTTATTAAGCGTAAACTGACCAAAACCAGGTGATATCGTATGACCTGTTCAACAATTTCAAATATTCCTTAACGATCGGCTGGAAATGTCAGGATTTTAAAGATGATTATTGTAAGAAATGATAAAGAAAATGTTTGGAGAAGGCGAAATCGAAGAAGGGCAGACAAGACACCGATAAAAAGAACAAGATCAAAAGGGCAAACAACGATCCACAAAACGTCACACTGAAAACTAAAGATCGAGCAACACGAACCCCACTAAAATCCGGTGGTGACCTCCGGTGAAGCGGACGATCAAGCAGTTACCGCTCCAATTGTGGCACTTGCTATTTTAGAAAAAAATATATAAAGATTTTCATACATATATTCTAGCTTCTATATATGGAGTTTGAGCATTTATGACCAAAGTGTTACATAAGCTGAAATGGAGAAAATAAACAAATATAGAAAATGGAAATGTTACTGTATTTCTGATCAGAATTCCTTTTCAAATATAGATTCAATCTTGCACAAATAAAGCCTCGGGTGGTATGGTGTAGGAACCTCTATACAAGTTATAATGGAGAAAATAAAAAAGAATAGTATTACCAAGAACCAATAATGTAATGCAATGAAATGAAATGCACACGACACGTTTCAATAATATTGTATTTTGCATAAACATTTTTTTTTCAATTTAATCTTACACACACAAAAAACAAAACAAAACCACCAGAATATATTGGGACCTATCATTGATGACTTAGTTTAATCTGTAATATGTATTCTACCAGTGGAGCAAGAATATACTACTCTTCCGGAGCACATGAGTTTACGCCCCTTGGATTTAAGTGAGGTTCGTGGGCTTTGTTTTCCATGTAGTCTTTTGAAGACCATTGTTTGGGTTTTGCATCTTTTCTTGTAGCAATTAAATTGTCTGTCTTCTTCGATTTACGGTTTCTGGTTGCTCCTTTGATATCTTCAAACTTATTTGTAATGATAGGGGAAGGGGGGGCCATAAAACAAATCATTTTCTGGAAGCCGATAATGAAAATGCAAAATTTTGTATATGGCATTAATTAGTAATTGTAATATGTATATATTTTATGTAGATTACAACCGGAAAATAGTAATATCAACAACCAATAGAATTGTCTTGTCTACGTGTGGAACGTGTCCCGATATTAAATGGTTTGTGCTAAAAACCAATAAGAAAATGAACAGCTTCTACTATGGAATTTATTTTATTATAACATTTTACTCTGCGAATATGTTTACCCAATAAATTGCGTCTTTCTTAACAACAATAAAAATTACCTCTGAACGTGGTGATATTATGAAACAAAACAATAAATTGCATAGCAAACAGTAACATGTTAAGCGATTATTCATATGTATTTTTAAATGTCTATATCAATACGTTAACCACACATATGAATTTTTTTTTAAATGTGAATGACATATACATTGCATGGCCTTATATGGTATTCGGTTGCGGTGTATTCTTCACTTCGTAGCCATCTTCCTTGTTCTCTTATAAACATGGCCGACAGCAATCATGACATTTTATCAAAATGTGGAATTTGTTTGTCGTATTATACTGAGCCTAGATTACTCGAATGTTTTCATAAATTCTGTACTCCATGTTTAAGGAAATTAGCTGATGGGAATGTAACGCTTAGTTGTCCGCTGTGTCGATCTAAAATATTAGTACCCGAAGTCGGTGTCACTGGATTTAATAGTTATCCGATAAACAAAAAAGAACAATATCCAGATAAAACACAAGGAGATCTGAAATGTTGTCAAATATGTGATGAGGAAAGATTTGCAACCGTGAAATGTTTGAATTGTGAGGATTATTTGTGTAAACAGTGTCACGAATTTCATACCAAGGTCAAAACTCTGAAGGATCACACGTATGAAATTTTAGTAAACCAACCACATACTTCACGCGTTCATGATTCAGAAAAGCGTGATTCGGAAAAACTTGAATGTAATAAACACGGAAAAGAACTCTTATTATTTTGCAAGCCCTGTAACAGCGTAATATGCGAGGATTGTCTTACAAATGCACACAAGCACCATGAAGTGAAAACAATTGTTCGAGCAGCATCAGACGAGCGGGATCTCTTCATTGCTGCTACAGCATGTCTAAAGGCAAGAATACCTATCCTTGAAAACACAATCGAGTTAGCTAACATGGAGCAACATAAATATCATAAATGCTCGCTCCAGGTCAAACGAGACATACAATCCCATGCAGCAGGACTGAAAGACATTTTCTGTAAAACTGTTGATTTGGCGATGAATGAAAATCTAGAAAAGGTAGATCAGATAGAAAAAACCGAGAACAAACAATTAGATACATATATAGATGAAGTAACAACGGACAAACTTGCTCTTGTTAGTAGACTAAGAACAAGTGATGATATTGTTCAAAATTGTTCAGATAGAGATATATTAAAAATGTCAGCGAATTTGAAAAGAATGTTTAGTCTTAGTATTAATGATGATGGGAAATCTATCGATGTGTGTTACATTAAATATGAATCACCGACTCTAAGCGTAAAACAAATACAAACGTTTGTTGGAAATGTAAATAAAACTAAAAAAGAAGAAGTGAAACTTTTTATTCGCGCTTTGCCAATTCCGAACCTACTAGTCAAAGAATTTAGATTGGTTTCGTTAATTCGTGTTTTCGGCGACAGTCTCGTTTCCACCGCAGATGAATCTGCATGGATTCTGCTAAAATCGTCCAGATCCTGTTGTTTGTACACTAAAGATGGCAATCGTCAGAAATATTATGATAACATCAAATTATCACAAAACGCCAGACTGCTGAAAAAGCCGGACGATTCTGTGTTGTTATGGTCGGATACCTCTGCCAGAATAGTTAGTGATACAATGGAAGATGACGAATGAAATTTATTCAAAGTTCCATTCAGTAATGGTATTGCTTGTTGTTTAATGCTTAGTGGGAATCTGTTAGTTTACAATGTCACAGAGAAAACATTTGTTGAAGTTGACGAAAACGATGGTGTTCAACGGGAAATAAAAAATGAAAAACTGTCTGCTATGCTTACTAATGACCCTCTTTACGTTGTACAGACATCATTTTCAATTCTCATCATAGCCCAAAATAATAACGTTGTGTCCATAAATAATATGGGTAACATTATCAATAATTCCTGTGAAAACGGCTCTATGAGGGGAATGTGTGTTGACAAATATAACAACGTGTTCGTATCAGACTCTAGTTGTGGTGTTTTACGACTTTTCTCACCCGAAGGAGTGTACATGCGTAACGTATTAACAATGGATAGTCCTACCGAGTTAACAATCGACCCTTGTGGGAATATTTGGTTGTGCTATCAAATTAATCATTATACACCTGCCATAGCAATATATTCTTACTTATAACAAAATTTTAAGCGTGTTATGCTTCATTGTGTTATCAAAATGTTTATCCAAAGACCATGATAGTTGATTCTTTCTAATAAAATGTTTAATGCATTAATGAATTATCCTTGTTTTTAAATTGTGCAGGAAACTCCTTAAGCAAAAAAAAACCATGTGTTTCCGCTAACCTTACCAGCCCTCATTTTTTGTGCCTATCCTAAAGATTTTCTTAGCCATTTTTGAACAAGCACTATTAAACTCAGAATGCGCCCCCTGTAGAAACTAGCTAAAAATATTTAAAAAAAATAAAATATTTGTCCTATCTACCGACCCTAATAATTTAGAGCATCTTAGCAGAAACACAGTTATTTTTGTATTGGCCTTAGTAAATGTATGTTAGTATTCCTCATTCTATAAACATATTCTTTTGAGTCGTGTTGTGTTGCAGAATATCATACATGTACAATCAAATTGACCGCCACGATATAGCTGAAGTATTGTTGAAAGTAGTGTTAAACACTATAACCATTCTCTAACCCATAAACCATGTGACGTCATTCGAACACCTCCTGTTTCAAATGTAAACATCAGACGGTTTTTTGGGCTTCCCGTACGCTTCAACTTTGAATAAATTTGAACAAAAAGATGTTTTGAATGAACAGATGTTAGTTATATTTTCTATATTTTTGTAATTATAAGATGTAGGAATTTAGTTTCAATATGGCATGTAGAACCAATACCGTCTTAACCCATCTCCACACTTGGAAGTTGCCCATGCCCCATGTGTCTGAATGTTTAAACACTGATTTAGTTCCAAGAAAGTACCAATACAATAAAAATATGTTTAATTTCATCGACTCTTTACATTTTTATTCCTGTGAGTGGTTGCGTATATATGGACCCCGGTGCACTGCTCTGCCCGGGGGCCTATAATACTGTTGAGACGGTCCTGTTGTAGAACGGGAATGTTTTCTTAGAATGTTAGCCAATCAAATATATCGATACATACAAATTGCATTAGAATGTGTTATGTATTGTCTCCATTGTTCAATGTCGTAAGAAAGGTTTGAAGATACCAAATGGGTTATGATCAGATGGCGCCAACCGAAGAAGAACAGACAATAAAGTGGATAAAAGATAAAGAACATACACTACAAAACACTAATAAAAAACTAAAAACCGGGGTGAACTCATATGCCCCGGAAGGGTAGGTAGTTCCTGCTCTACTAGTGACACTAAGTAACTTTTGACTAATAATTTTTATGTATCATTTCCATAAAAATAAAATCATAAAACGTTAGGAACTATAATGTGTTCTTAGTCCGTTAAATATAGGTAACATGCTGTAATGGTCCCACCGATCACATAACATCAGACCGTCCGAGCCTTTCATCCGGGTGCAACAAGCAAGACGTCATCATTAAATTTGTCTCATCTCTGCAAAACAAAACAAAAAACGCATTTTCATTATAAATAAAGGTTCCTCGAATTACATGGACACTATGAGTACATTTTCGGCAAATTACAATATTTAAATGTACGACCTTTACAAATAATAACCTATATCGAGTTACGCGCCCATTTATATAGGCAGTAAAGGCACTGGTAACAGTATAATAATATTAGCAAACTTTGTATGGGAGGATACATAATTAAAACAGAAAAGATGTCTTTGTGATGTTTTTATTTTCCGTAGCTTATTAGTTGTTTTAATATGCATTAAGAACTGAGTTTCTACAAGATAATGTATATTTAAAACAGCTATTAGTACATTTAATATTATTACATTTCATCTATCTGCATGCATTTGTAATTATCAGAAGAAACCGCTCATAGCCATTGGACATCGGCAATTCTAGCTAAATAAAAAAAAATCAAATATATTAAATATTCCCACTTTTTTCCTCATTTACACTAGATTTCCAATATTGTTGTACCCGAAAATCATATGTTTAATGGAATTTGATAAAAAACCTCATTGAATATATATTAAGCAGACTCAAATATAGTGTGCTTCAAAAAGGGGGCTATCGTGGCCGTGAACGTATGGTATGGCGAGGAGTACAGCATTATGTTATAAAGTTTCTCTGTGAACTCCGACAGATCTGTCCTCCGTATCCTCCGGTTCCCTTCTCCAATAAAACTAACCGCCACCGTATAATTGAAATATTATTGAAAGTGGCGTTAGACACCATCAAACAATAAAAATTTATTGATACATTTTACTTGTTATAGCTCTGTTATACCATGCGATATTTGTTTTTATTTTAACTCGTGCAAATGTAATGCCGATTTGCGCAAATGTCATGCACCGAAATATATCTGTAAAAAAATCGCTTATTCTGTACAAAGTTATATGAAGTCGACATATTTCTGAAGAAAAAAAAATATAATGATATATTCACTAAATACAAACTACAAGGGAAATAAAGACATAATGTTGGAGAAGATGGTGACATGTACATGTGTTTTCATTATTCACTGGGCATCCATTTATTGAATATTACTTCAACTAAACAGATTAAAGGGAATATATTTTTCTGAACGGCATCATTCACCCATAAATCCAGATCGAATTGGTATCTATTTTTTAAATCGTCGGTTTTTGTTTCTTCTGTAATTAAATATATAAGCAGCAGAGCAAATAAGTCACTGACAAACGTCATCACATAATGTTGTACAACTCGTCCGAAGCGGGATGCGAAATCACAACATCAGTGGTGATAGGGACCAATTGCATAGGTAGTTATATATCCAACTACCATACAGACACTTCCATGACAGCCCCCAAACTTGAATAGGAATAGTATGCTGTATGTATATCCTTAGTAATATACACTTGTTTTTATAATAGGTGTTTACATCTCTAATATCAAATTACTCACGACATCTGAATATAAATTACTATTATACTTCGTGTAAGTTTCTGTAGTGATATTCTTCGTGTCGGGTAATATGTCTCTCAGGCCTGGGTAATATTTTGGCATATTACCTGGACAAGACCACATTATTATATAAATATATATGGTTAAACAAATCTTGTTTTACCCAAATTTGAAACATTTATAATTAATTTACAACAAAAATGCTTTATGTTTGAATAATTCTCAACATGTCACATAAACAATCTGCTTCATCCATAATTCTGTGTTGTCATCTTTCCTCCTTACCATGTTTCACTGTGTTCTCTGTTTTGCTTAGCGACCGTCGTGGTCGTGATCATATGGTAGTTGGATTCACAACTGCCTAGCAATCAGTGCCTTTCATCGCTAATGTTGTGAGTTCGAATCCCGCTCATGACAAGCTTTACTCGATACAACAGTATGTGATAAAGTTTGCCAGTGACTTGCGACAGGCCGGTGGTTTTCTCCGGGTACTCCATCAATAACAGTGACCTGCACGACATAACTGAACTTTGTCGATAGTGGCGTTAAACATCAAAACCATATTTTCTTATCCTTCTTTTGATTAAGATTTGGGTATTCTATGTTGACCTTCAGAATTGGTCACTTTGGATTCAATATTTGAATATAGTGGCCTTATATACTATCTATTATCTAAATGATGTTTGAGGCCATCAGCTCCCTTTAATAGAACTAATATTATACAGATTAAATCTATTAGGTTTAATGTTAAAGATTACAGCATGCTTTATGATAACTCTGTTCCCCTTGATATATATGAGGGTTGGTATTTTATAGCGTACTTTATGATAACTCTGTTCCCATTGTTATATATGAGGGTTGGTATTTTATAGCGTTCTTTGTGATGACTCTGTTCTCCTGGTTATATCTGAAGGTTGGTATTTTATACTGTTCTTTATGATAACTCTGTTCTC
>MJUT01053431.1:57844-101388 GCA_002080005.1 Gigantidas platifrons
GTAATACAGAAGATAAGAACCTCGGGTGGTATGGTGTAGAAACATTTATACACGTTGTAATACAGAAGATAAGAACCTCGGGTGGTATGGTGTAGGAACATTTATACACGTTGTAATACAGAAGATAAGAACCTCGGGTGGTATGGTGTAGGAACATTTATACACGTTGTAAAACAGAAGATAAGAACCTCGGGTGGTATGGTGTAGGAACATGTATACACGTTGTAATACAGAAGATAAGAACCTCGGGTGGTATGGTGTAGGAACATTTATACACGTTGTAATACAGAAGATAAGAACCTCGGGTGGTATGGTGTAGGAACATTTATACACGTTGTAATACAGAAAATAAGAACCAAAAATACAATGAAAACGTAGTTTATAATTTAGTAGCCACGAAATGTATCAATAATATTGTACTTAAAATATTGTTTTCGAATAAAAGATTTAGTCTTGCACAAAATATTTAACTTACACTAATTGTGGAGCAGAAATGTATTATGCTTCCGGAGCACCCGAGTTTGTATCCTGTTTTTTAATGAGGTTCGTATTGCTCAATCTTAATTTTCTAAGCAGTCTTTTGTAGATCATTGTGTTTTTGTGTCGGTTCTTTTAGAGATCAATCAATCAATCAATCAATCAATCAATCAATCAATCAATCAATCAATCAATCAATCAATCAATCAATCAATCAATCAATCAATCAATCTTTTAGTTATTGCATTGTCTGTCTTTTCGATTTAGTGTATATGATAGCTCCTTTAATATTTTCAAACTTATATATATATATATATATATATAAATTTGTAATGGGGGAAATGTGACAGGGTGTATTTTACCATAGTACCAGTAATTGTTTTATTTCATAATTATGTATTCAGTAATTAATAACTACGCGTATGTCTTAAATAAAGTATTTCAACTTGTATATACAATGTAATTACTTTTATATGTTATATTAATAAATTTTTAAATGAGCTATAAATATCGATCTCATTAAAACTACTCTAGTATATTGATTAGATAACGACACACCTGGATTAACATGCTTGGTATGTCACATGCCTTGGAATCATTTCTTTCCTTGGATATTCTTATCATGCTTTCTATTGGTTCAAAGTTTCCGAAATTCTGAATTCAGTCCTTCTGATTGGTTCTTTGCTTTTGTGTTAGATTTAAACGGGTATTAGCTTTGGAAGGTCCAAGACGCTCCACAACATTTTCCTATACTGATTCTTTGGAACTTGAATAGCATTATTGATGTCACTAGATTTATTCTATTCCAACTGATTGTAATTGAACTACATGTCTACCGTGCAATTTTGCGCGTGAGGTTAATAAATCTCATGTCGCCGTTAGTACGTACCCAAATATAGTGACAGGGGGGAATCCAGTAGACTGATTAATATCGATAAAATTGATTGGCCGACATTTTGAACCTCAACCAATCAGAGGCGGTCTCGCTAACGAACTTTGGTAATCAGCAGACGACTGTTGTTAGACAAAAATGAACGAAGCAGAACCAGAAGTTAAGACACGCTTTGCTACAGTTGATTTTCATTTTTTTTTATTGTTTTGAAACATTATAAATGTCAAGCTTTAAAAGCTGGTGTTTGTTGGTTTGAAGCAGCTACATATAAAAAAGAATAAATGGAAATGTCTAAGAAACAGCAACAATTCACATTTTTACTAAAGTTCATAGAGTTACAGTAGATTACAGGACCACTCATTCAATAGAAAACCAGAACAATTACAATGTACTTGATGTAGGTCAGGTTGATATGGTATTTTTTAACTGAGTTACTAAAGAATATGGAAAATGTCTAGAAAACAGATAAAAAACAATGTTCACCCCATAATTACACTTAGAATGTGTCATTTAATAAAACAATTGATGACTTTTCATTTCGGTGTACACTGATTTATCAACCATTTGGAAGTGATGTTCACTTCAGCCGTTTGCTACGGTGAACATCACATCCTCGGGGTTGATAAATCACAGTGTCCACCTTATGTAAAGTCATTAATTGTATTATGTTATCTATTGCCAATCATATGGAGCAATTTCACCACATCTAGTTAAGAACAATGCTTGTCGTCTGTCATCTGTCTATGTCTATCCGTCATCTGTAGTTATTTGATCACATTTTATAATACTCTCTTACAAAACTGTTCGACAAAAAGAAAGCAAACTTGGCAGAGATAGTGTTTTGAAGAGGAAATTCCGATTTATACAAATGAAGTGTATCATCATGAAGTAAGCACTATTGCGGATTCTATTGCATTATCTAGTAAACCCGTAGAAATTTTCCTCTCACGAAGCAGCGATCGAAATGCAATTTGCTATGAAAGAATGGGATATGCATATTTAGACTTCATAGACGAAGGTCCCTGTGTTTAAGTGGTGGGAACATTGGTGAGACAAAGTATACGATCGGCTGGAAATGGAAGAATTTAAAGAAGATGATTATTGTATGAAATGATAAGGAAAACGTTTGAAGAAGCTGTGAAAGTGATACAATTCTAGACATTTTCTTATTTTCACGGACATAGTACATTTATATATCTTTAACATTCTTTTCTAAAGTATTAATAAGTTTATATTTAATTCGGACTTTACTCTTTCAATTATCTTTAATCTGTCGCCCTAATAGCTTTCTCATGAATTATGTAACATATTACTTTGAAACTTGTCACTCTTTGTTCAAATCATTTAATTTTACTTATTGTGTCAATTTAATTGTATTTACTCTATTCGGCAGATCTTGTCACGTACAAAATTATGATATAAATGATTGTGTTTTAATTGAGAAAAAATAATTGGAAACCGACAGGCACTTTGTATGGACGCCGTATATTTAGTGACATTGGTTTACTTGAAGGAACATTTTAACGGATAACCGTATTGGATTGTATTGTTGGATTATACCGTATGTGTGTACTTATTCTTCTATATTGCAATATGTATTAATACAACTTGTACCGTAACATTTTGCGTTTTATTTAGTTTAACTTTGTGAGTTTTCACCCGAACATTAATAGTAACGGAATTCGTCCAAGTATCTCCGTCACAACGCCGTAAATCGAAGAAGGGCAGACAATACACTGGTAAAAAGAACAAGATCAAAAGGACAAACAACAATCCACAAAACGTCACACAGAAAACTAAAGATCGAGCAATACGAACCTCACTAAAAATCAGATGCATCGGACGGTCAAGCAGTTCCCGCTCCAATTGTGGCACTTGCTATGTTAGATTTTAATACATATATTCAATCCTCTATGGATGGAGTTCGGGCATTTATGACCAACTTGTTACATAGGCTGAAATGGAGAAAATAAACAAATATAGAAAATGGAGATGTTATTGTATTTCTGATCAGAATTCCTTTTCAAACAAAAGAATCTTGCACAAAAGAAAGCCTCTAGTGGTATGGTGTACGAACCTCTATGCACGTTATAATGGAGAAAATAAAGAAGAACAGTATTACCAAGAACCAAAAATGCAATGCAATGAATGAAATGCACACGACACGTTTCAATAATATTGTATTTGGCATAAATTATTTTGTTCCATTTAATCTTGCACACAAAAAAAGAAAAGAAAAACACCAGGATATATTGAGACATATCATTGACGATTTAGCTTAAACTGTAATATGCATTCAACCGGTGGAGTAAGAAATGCCGACTCTTCCGGAGCACATGAGTTTACCCCCTTGGATTTTAGTGAGTTTCGTGGGCTTTGTTTTCTGTGTAGTCTTTTGTTTGGGTTTTGTATCTTTTCCTGTAGCTATTATATTGTCTGTCTTTTTCGATTTACGGTTTCTAGTTGCTTCTTTGATATCTTCAACTTATTTGTAATGATTGGGGNACATAAAGAATTTTTTTTTCTGAAAGCCGATAATGGAAATACAAAATTTTGAATATGGCATTAATTAGTAAATGTTCAAATATGTATATATTTTATGTAGGTTTAAACGGGAAAATGGTAATATCAACAACCAATAAATCTGTCTTGCCTTGTTTGTATGTTGAACGTGTCCCGAGGTAAAATGATTTGTATTAAAACCCATTAAAAATGAAGAGTTTCTGAAATGGAATTTATTTTATTATAACAAATTACTCGGCTAATATTTTACCCAATAAGTTGTGTCTTTCTTCACAACAATAATTATCTATTCATGAACGTGCTGATATTATGAAACAACACACGTTTATATTTAAATTTCAAGTACAATAAATTGCATAGTAAACAGTAACGTGATAAGCGATCGTTCATATGTATTTTTAAATGTCTATATCAATACCTTAACCACGCATATGAATTTTTTAAAAATGTTAATGACATATACATTGTATGGCCTTATATGGTATTGGGTTGCGGTGTATTATTCACTCCGTAGCCATCTTCCTTGTTCTCTTACAAACATGGCCGACAGCAATCATGACATTTTATCAAAATGTGGAATTTGTTTGTCGTATTATACTGAGCCTAGATTACTTGACTGTTTTCACATATTTTGTACTCCATGTTTAAACAAATTAGCCGATGGGAATGTAACGTTTAGTTGTCCACTGTGTCGATCTAAAATAATAGTACCTGAAGTCGGTGTCACTGGATTTAAAAGTTATCCGACAAACCAAAAAGAACAATATCCAGATAAAACACAAGGAGACGTCAAATGTTGTCAAATATGTGATGAGGAAAGATTTGCAACCGTGAAATGTTTGAATTGTGATGATTATTTGTGTAAACAGTGCCACGAATATCATACAAAGGTGAAAACTCTTAAGGAACACACGTATGAAATTTTAGTAAACCAACCACATACTTCACGCGTTCATGATTCAGAAAAGCGTGATTCGGACAAAATTGAATGTAATATACACGGCAAGGAACTCTTATTATTTTGCAAACCCTGTAACAGCGTAATATGCGAGGATTGTCGTACAAATTCACACAAGCACCATGAAGTGAAGACAATTCTTCGAGCAGCATCAGACGAGCGAGATCTCTTCATTGCTGCTACGGCGTGTCTAAAGGCAAGAATACCTACCCTTGAAAATACAATCGAGTTAGCTAACATAGAACGTGATAAGCATTGTAGGTGCTCGCTCCAGGTCAAACGAGACATACAATCCCATGCAGCAGGATTGAAAGACATTTTCTGTAAAACTGTTGATTTGGCGATGAATGAAAATCTAGAAAAGGTTGATAAGATAGAAAAAACCGAGATCAAACAATTAGATACATATATAGATGAGGTAACAACGGACAAACTTTCTCTTGTTATTAGACTAAGAACAAGTGATGATATTGTTCAAAATTGTTCAGATAAAGATATATTAAGAATGTCAGCGAATTTGAAAAGAATGTTTAGTCTTAGTATTAATGATGATGGGAAATCTATCGATTTGTGCTGCATTAAATATGAATCACCGACTCTAGGCGTAAAACAAATACAAACGTTTGTTGGAAATGTAAATAAAACTAAAAAAGAAGAAGTGAAACCTTTTATTCGCGCTTTGCCAATTCCGAACCTACTAGTCAAAGAAGTTAGATCGGTTTCGTCTATTTATGTTTGCGCCGACAGTCTTGTTTCAACCGCAGATGAATCAGCATGGATTCTGCAAAAATCATCCAGATCCTGTTGTCTGTACACTAAAGATGGCAATCGTCAGAAATATTATGATAACATCAAATTATCACAAAACGCCAGACTGTTAAGAAAGCCGGACGATTCTGTGTTGTTATGGTCGAATACCTCTGCCAGAATAGTTAGTGATACAATGGGAGATGACGAAGGACATGTATACAGAGTTCCATTCAGTAATGGTATTGCTTGTTGTTTAATGCTTAGTGGGAATCTGTTAGTTTACAATGTCACAGAGAAAACATTTGTAGAAGTTGACGAAAACGATGGTGTTCAACGGGAAATAAAAAATGAAAAACTGTCTGCTATGCTTACCAGTGACCCACTTTACGTTGTACAGACATCATTTTCAATTTTCATCATAGCCCAAAATAATATGGTTGTGTCCATAAATAATATGGGTAACATTATCAATAGTTTTTCCTATGAAAATGGCTCTATGAGGGGAATGTGTGTTGACAAATATAACAACGTGTTCGTATCGGACTATAACACTAATGTTGTACGACTTTTCTCGCCAGAAGGAGTGTACATGCGTAACGTATTTACCCCAGCGCGTTCTGCCGAGTCAACAATCGACTCTTGTGGGAATATTTGGTTTAATCAACCTGATTATAAAACCATACAAATATATGCTTACTTATAACAAAAAGCTCTATGTTATATTGTGCTATCAAAGTGTTTATCCAAGGACCAGAAGAATTGATTCTTTCATATAAAATGTTTAACGTATTTTAATTATTAATCCATTTTTTATTGTACAGGAGACTACTTAGTAGATGTATTTTATTATTACTCATTCTATAGACATATGCTGTTGAGTCGTGATGTGTTGCAGAATATCATATAATCAAATTGTGCGTTTTACTTACACATGTTATTTTTAAAAATATTTTGGGGATTTTTTTTGTTTTAATTTCACACAATGATTCAAATAACATTTGTATTTTACTATTAACCGCATCGATGGCGTAATGGTTAGCGTGCTCGCCACCAGTGCGGTAAATCGTGGGTTCGAACCCCGGTCGGATCCAACCAAAGCTATAAAATTGGTATTTGTTGTTTTTCCGCTAAGCACGCAGCATTAAGGAAAAAGAGCAAAGACTTGTTGGTTCGGAATCAGAATAATGTGTCCGAGTGGAGTGACATGTCTACCCGCGTGTTTCACCGAGCTATTACTATATAAATCCAACTTAGCAAATTGGTCTAGTACAAAGCGAACCTCATCATCATATCACTGAAAATTAACCTTTTCTCGCCTTAATATAGCTGGAAAAAAAGCTAAATTGGCGTTAATCAACAATCACTCACTCACTATTTTACTGTAAGATTTTTTTTTTATTGTAGAAATCATAATATATAAATAGTGAATTATTATTATTATTATTATTATTATTATTATTATTATTATTATTATCATCATATTTTCGCACATTTAGGTGCATTTTGTTTCCCAATAGCTCTAAATATCCAAAGTAACAATTCATGCTAATAGCAATGGTAAATATCACATCCATTTAACTTCATAGTAATGTATTGAGGTTGTGGGATGGGTAGGTATGTTTTAGTAAATTATTAGTTTCACTACTCCTGTGCCAATTCCTATCTTTTTAACAGGATTCATTGATTACTGGTCAGCCACAACATTACATCGTTATACTTATTAAATAATAAAGATGTTTTTTGAACTATTTACATTTTCGTAGATCACATCTATATAATTGTAGAAGTAATATCCTTGATAGTAGGTTGTGTTACTTAACTCGCGTAATTCAAATTGAGTTGTCTCGCTTTGAATAGATTCTCATAAACATTCATCTGAATCCAGTTGTATGAATAAAATAAGTATGCATTTTAGAAGTTAGGCTTATGGTGTATAACGCCACTTTCAACAATATTTCAGGTATATCGTGGCGGTCAGTTTCATTGGTGGAGGAAACCAGAGAACCCGGAGAATACCACCGACCTGCTTCAAATCACTGACAAACTTCATCACATAATGTTATGCAACTCGCCCGAAGCGGGATGCGAAATCACAACATCAGTGGTGATAGGCATACATTAAATAGGTAGTTGTAAATCCAACTACCACACGATCACGACCACGACGGCCCACAAACTTGGATAGGAATATTATATTGTATGTATATCCTTATTAATATACACCTGTTCTTATAATACTAGAAAGTATTCACAGCTCTAATATCAAATCACTGACGACGTCTGAAATATAAATTAATATATATGGTTAAAAAAATCCTGTTTTATCCGAATTTGAAACATTTATAGTTAATTCACAACAGAAATGCTTTATGTTTGAATAGTTCTCAACATGATACTTACAAAATTTCCTTCATCCATAATTTTGCGTTGTCATCTTTTGTCATTATCCTGTTTTACTTTGTCCTTTCTTTTGCTTAGCGACCGTCATGGTCGTGATGGTATGCAAGTTGGATACACAACTACCTATGCAATCAGTGCCTTTCATCACTAATGTTGTGAGTTCGAATCCCGCTCATGGTGAACTGTACTGGATACAACGTTATGTGATAATGTTTGTCAGTGACTTGCGACAGGTAGGTTGTTTTCTCCGTGTACTCTGTATTCCTCTACCACTTGTTGAAAGTGGCGTTAAACACCATAATCCTAACACCATTCTATTATATGTCATCTATTGTCAACATACTGAGCAATTTTATCACATCTAGCTAAAGACCAAGGTTTTTCCTCTGTCGTCCGTCGTCTGTCTATCCGACATCTTTAGTGTTTTCACATCATACTCTTCTCTTACAACATGTTCAACAAAATGAGACCAAGGATGGCAGAGGTTATTAATTTGAAAAGAATACTGCGATTTATACAAATGAAGCGTATCCTCATTGAGTAGGCACTAGTGAGGATCATATTGCATTATCTAGTAAATCTTTAGAACTTTTCTTCTCACCAAGCAACGATAGACATACAACAATATTTGCTGTGAATGAATAGAATATGCATATTTATACTATTTTCTTCTCCAATAGTGGCACTCGTCTTGTTAGAAATACTAATATGAAAGGTATTATTCATTATTTTGATAAATATATTCAAGTTTCTACAGAGGAAGTTTGAGCATTTATGACCAAATTGTTACATAGGCTGAAATGAAGAAGATAAACAAATACATAAAATGGAAATCGTATTGCATTTTGGATTATAAATCCTTTTCACATATAGATTCAGTCTTTCACAAAAGAAAGCCTCGGGAGGTATGATGTAGGAACCAAATCTACAATGAAAACGTAGATTTATAATTTAGTAGCCACGAAGTGTTTCCATAATATTGTTCTTAAAATATTTTTTTTTCAATAAAGATTTAATCTTGCTAAAAACCTGTATGTGTGCCACTTAATTGAGTAGGCAGTCTTTTGTGTTTTGTACCGTTGCTTTTAGACATTAATCACCAATTAATCAATCAATCAATGTTTTAATCATTGCATTGCCTCTCTTTTTGATATATGGTATATGGTTGTTATTTTCGTATTTCACCATCAACAAGCATGCATTTATAAATTGAACACACTCTGAAAATAAAACAATTTGTCTTTGTATTTACTGAAAAATGATATCTTTGTATTGTTAGATTGTGTCAATAATATTTTCAGTTGTCATTGAAATAAGTAATGAAGAATACACTCCAGCTGTAGATTCTTAAAAATAATCAACGAGACCCATAATATAATAATAACATTATTCTTATAAATTACTGTATCATATTTTACGATTGTAATTACCAAAATAAAATATCGGGTTTATTGGATATAGGGAAATATGTAACGGACGTAGCCTGGAGTCAAATATTACCGAGGTAGGGGGTCTTCCCCCCAAACAAAATCTATCGTCATTTTAAGTAAAGAAAACACTTTTTTCTCTTACTGAAACAAGTAGCCATGGCCTATTTGAATCAAATTTGTATTGTATTGATTCCATTACCACTGAGCATGTCGATTTAAAAAAAAAGAGAAAAATTAAACGCCTTTGAACAGATGACATGAGACGACGTATCTTAAAGAAGTGTCGAGTTATTGGATGCAACATCAAAAATAGTGATAAACCATTTTGGTGGTCTAATGTTTATTGGATATATTTTTTCTTCACATGTTAAGCTACTCCTGTTCCAATTCCTATCTTTTTTAACACTGGTCAGTCACAACATGACAGGGTTATACTTATTAAGTAATAAAGATGTTATTAAAGCAATTTATCTTAATGTTTTTACTTATGCAGTTATATTTTTACCGAGGCAAATGCCTCGGTTGGCGCAATGGAAGATACGGCACTGATCGTAGCTCACATATGATTGTAGAAGTAATATTCTTGATAGTAGATTGTAGACGAAGACAAAATGTTACTTAATTCACGTAATTCAAATTGAGTTATCTCGCTTTTGATTGGTGCTGATAAACATTCATCTGAATACAGTTGTATGAATGACTTGGATATGTTTGGTTTTATGGTGTTTAAGGCCACTTTCATCAATATTTCAGGTATATCGTTGCGGTCATTTTATATTGGTAGAGGAAACAGAAGTACATGGAGAAAACCACCGCAAGACACTGAGCGGGATTCGAAATCACAACATCAGTGGTGATAGCCACCAATTGCATATAGGTAGTTGTAAATCCAACTACCATGTGATAACGTCTACGACGCCCCCTGGAACTTGGATGCGAACATTTTGTTGTATGTATATCCTTATTAATATGCACCTGTTTTATAATAGGTATTCACAGCTCTAATATCAAATCACTCGCGACATCTGAAATATGAATTAATATATGGTAAAAAAAAATCCAGTAATACCAAAAATTTCAAACATTTATAATTAATTCAACACAGAGATGCGCTATGTTTGAATAATTCTCAACATTACACATAAGTAAACCTTCTTCATCCAGAATTCTGCGTTGTCATCTTCCGTTATTGTCGTGTTTTACTTTGTCCTTTCTTTTGCTTAGCGACCGTCATGGTCGTGATCGTACGGTAGTTGGAATTACAACTGCCTATGCAATCAGTGCCTTTCATCGCTAATGTTGTGAGTTCGAATTCCGCTCATTGCGAGCTGTACTTGATACAACATTATGTGATAAAATTGTAAGTGACTTGAGACAGGTTGCTGGCTTTCCCCGGCTACTCCGGTTCCCCCATCAGTAAAGCTGACCGCCACGATATACCTGCAATATTGTTCAAAGTGGCAATAACTCCACAAACACAACCCCTTACTATTATATGTCATCTATTGTCAAACATATGGAGCAATTTCATCACATCTTGCTAAAGACCAAGGCGTTTCGTCTGTCGTCTGTCTATCCGTCATCATTAGTTATTTTTATCACATTTTAGTTCTATCTTGCAGAATTGTTTAACGAAATGAGACCAAGTTTGGCAGAGATGATTTTTGGAAGAGGAAACTCCGATTTATACGAATGAAGTGTATCCTCGTGGAGTAGGCACTAGTGAGGATCAGTTTGCATTATCTAGTAAATCTTGAGAAATTTTCTTCTCACGAAGTAGCGATAAAAATGCAACAATGTTTGCTGTGAAAGAATGGTATATTAGTGGAGCTTATTGTGACAATAATCATGCAAATGGTGATACAAGCATGACATTTTGCACAGATGACCGTTTTAGTGTGGCATAATATATTTTATGCCTGTCCACAAAAAATTCTTTGTTTATCAAGGTGGCCATATTGAATTTCAAAATGGCGTCATTTGAATAAGGGTCTCTGCATAAATTTACACTATCTGGTATGAAAATTTTAATTGCAATTGTTTTGATCATTTTCCTATGGTATGAAATCAATGCTAGTTATACCAGAAAGTTTATTGTGATAATAAAAGAAGGGAAAGTTGTTGAAAATTGTAATCCTACCGCTTGAAATTTGAAAACGTGTAAAATATTGTTTGTAAGTTTCATTTAAGCATTTTTTTTAGCAACAACAGCTTTTCTGCTAAAATATTTTGAGGAAAACTATCAAAAAGAATATTTATGTGCAATATGACGTGTTTGGAATTATTTTTGTAGTCACAATCTACCAAAAATGGGAACATTTTGGATTTTCGATTTTGTCCAGATTTTCTCTTCTTATCTTCTTAGAATCAAACTGCGTCTAGCTATATGAAATCTGCAGGTTTCACCAAAAAAAGGGCAATATATTAGCTAATGTATGACTACATGAGTTTTAATATTTCATCAGATAAATCCTGGGTAAATCGAAAATATTACCCCTACCCCTTACTTATTTGAGTAAAATCTAAGGACATTTCAAAAATATACACCTTAAATCATTCAACTGAAGATTACGATGATATAAATTGGTTATGACTATATACAATGGACATAATTTTACACAATATAGCTCCTTGAATTCCAATTTTGTATTCAAAATCTGAGAAAAATGGATAATTTCGGATTTTCATATTTCTCATTTTTTCTTACAATTTGTCTTTAATATCATTATGAACTTTGATTTATTATATCAGCACAAAATATATTGGTCTTATCAAATAGACCAATGTTGTAGCTTTTGATTGAACTCAAAATATTTATCACTTCCTGTCAAACAAGTCCCCTCAGGTTAAAAATACTATCCCATATCCTTACAAATTTGGCAAAAATCTATGAAATTTGAGCAACTAAAATCCCAAATCATGAAACTAAGCCATGTGTCTCCTTTGTGTATGTTCGAGCAAAGTTGCCCTAGTTAGTAGAATGGCGTCATACTGGCGTTGCTTCCGGGCAAACATTTCAAAACGTGCTTCGTTCAAGGTAACGTTGTTGTAGTCTTGTCGTATATGATGGTTAGAAAGGCTTCAATAAGTTCCATGTCCGGGTCACCAATGACAGCAGGTGTTTCGCTCAAACAATCAAGCTTATCTGTCGCATCGTTAAATATTTCCCATGCCTGCCATGCTGTTCGCTTACATTTCCACGAAAGACAAACACTTTGTCACAACCGGTAAACGCATGTACAAATATTACACCTAATGCCCGTAGGCCAAGGGAAATTGATACCCCATGAATCAGTATCCATCGAAGATATTAGACTTTACCGAATGCTATCCAAAATCTATCTTTCTCAAGTTTCTCGAACATAGAAATAGCTAAAAAACAAAAACATATGTGTCAGTACTGATAACTAAAGATGTTTCCAATTCGTAAACGGCCGCACGTTTCACATGAACCAACATCCATGTATACGTCTCTTCGTGATTGCAAGGATGAAGATCTGATCGATCAATATTGTTATTGCAAAGAATGTTTTATCTCTGTGTTAAACAAACCAATTTAGACGGCTGTAAAGGTCAATCCGTCCTGCAATTCTGATGTCAACATATTCGGACACAAACCGTTAAACTACTGCTTCTCCAAGCTGTGTAGAAGTTTGAACGATTCTACGAAAGGCTAAAGCCATACTAGACAAAAATATCAATGAGCTATTGGCATTAATGGGAAATCCAAGATAAGCGCAAAGTGGAGTTTCACGCTCAAGAGAGTGTCGCTGTTGCACTGTCCTTTTGGGGTACTTTTGGGTGGTAGTTAAACATTAACAATTGTGCAATGGCCAAGTCAGACTAGCATCTATCATTTTCAAAATGGACTTTATGCCGGGACCATGTTAAACCATTTTCACAAGTTGAAGCAAAGACGATGGTATGCTTGTTTGAGTTTCGTTAGCTCAAAATGATTTCATGAAATTTGATTAACGCTTTTGCTAATCTACTTGTATTATCTCAGCTGACTTTGTCATGTGTATAATATCATCATAGTCACAAGCTAGCGAAATTTTCGGTCCAATATATTTTTCAGATATTAAAGTAACATCTCTACCTTTAGTATGGGCTATCTCTTAAGTAATATTTCTTTCAGACTGGTAGTATGTAGTGGCGAGGAATTCAATCCAAGTTGTGAATCTCTTTCCTCATACATCGATATCAGGTCTGCAAGACGAAACACCACTGATTCTGTAGAATTCCTTTGTGTCTCAAAACTATATGACACTAATTCGGCTAGAGCAATTTCTTTCAGTGAGGCATCCTTAATATTACTTTCATCTTCTTAACTCATAGCTGCTCTCTCTCTCTCTTTCCTGTAAAACGCTGCAAGACAAGCTGGATGATATTTGAATTTTTGTGCAATGACATCTCCAGCACTTAATTTTGCTAGCAACTGTTCGTCTTGAAGAGTTGCAAGCACAATCGTGTTACCTTTGATCAAGTTGCATAGTCATTGCCTCCCTCAAATCGGACATTGTAGATTGTTTATCACACAAAAAAAACATTGAAACATGAGCACTTGTTGAGCTATATAGATGGTCCATACTTATCCTGAAGAATTGTGGGGATTATTTTATGATTGTTGATTGAACTTGCGACTTTACACGTTTTTAAGACGAATTCTTTCGCCATTTTGAAACAACAAATTAATGCAATTCAAGAATCAACACAACACAATTGCTTTAAAAAATTAGATTTCAATACAAAACTCTACCACAAATAATAAGACTCAAAACAAACAGATATCAGGCCGAGGGATTGTCCTTTAATCGCCTATTAATTGCACTTTATTGAATGGGATTAGATTGAATTGCGATTGAATACCTACTTTCAGTTCGATCGTACACCAGGTACCATTTTTAACTCCCCCATCTTCTTGACTCGGCTATCCCGCGTTCGTACATCTTGTCAATTCAGGTATTCCATTATGGAATTAAAAGGGACAGCCATAACGTTTTTGTGAATACGCTGAACAAAAGCTGATACTGAACCCTATGCCGAGATAATCGTCAGTGGATTACACCAGTGTGTCCTGTGTAGTGCCAAGCATATCGCTCTTCTTCATGTTTTTTTTCTGTTATAAAGGTTCACTGGGGTAAAGCTGATGACCGTAATTGCAATTACGGTCATCCCAAGATGGCGGACGTGGAATCAGGTAAGAATGTTTTTTTATCGATTAAATTGTTTCTGTAATGTATTTTAAATGGCACATGCATTGGTACGATAGTAATCTATGAACTTATCACGAGGAAATCACAAATTACGACTGAAAAATGTATATGAAAGAGAAAATTCGATTTTAAAAAATCGCTAAGATGACCGTAACTGAAAACTGAGATGACCGTAATTGTATGGTGTAGGAACATTTATACACGTTATAATGCAGAAAATAAGAACCTCTGGAGGTATGGTGTAGGAACATTTATACACGTTGTAATACAGAAGATAAGAACCCCGGGTGGTATGGTGTAGGAACATTTATACACGTTGTAATACAGAAAATAAGAACCAACAATACAATGACAAAGCAGATTTATAATTCAGTAGCAACGAAGTGTTTCCATAATATTGTACTTAAAATATTCTTTTCCAATACAGATTTAGTCTTCTACAGAAAAAAATTTAACATAAAACTGTATGTGTGCCAGTTATGAAGCAGAAATGTCTAAAGCTTCCGGATCACCTGAATTTTCCCCCTGTTTTTTTAATGAGGTTCACGTTGCTCAATCTTAATTTTCTAAGCAGTCTAAGTATATCATTGTGTTTCTGTACCGTTTCCTTTAGACATTAAACACCAATCAATCGCTTAGTCAGTACATCTTTTCTATTTACGGTATATTGTTGCTCATTTGGTATATTCAAACTTATCTGTTATGGGGGAAACGTTTCTTTAAGCTGTTAATGAAAATGCAATTGTATAAGGCATTAATTAGTAATTGTTGTGATATGTATATATTTTATGTAGGTTACAACGGGAAAATAGTAATATCAACAACCAAACATGGAAATAAAAATAGGTTTGTCAACAAGTACAAATGAAAAGGGGGTGGTCATGTTCAATGCCACTTTCATCAATATTTCAGTTACATCGTGGCGGTTAGTTTCATTGCTGGAGGAAACCAGCATATCCTGAGAAAACCACTGACCTGCCGCAACAAATGAATAGGTAGACGTGTGTTAGACCTGAGGATCAAAGTAACATAGATTACGTGGAGTCGACAAGAAATTATGCGTAAAACACAAATATAGAAATGCAATGGAGATATGAAGTAATGATAGCACAAAATAAAGTAAAATGATCTATTTGGTTGACATGCCCATTATTTCGGCACCATGATTGGTTTAGATGAAAGTTGTCTTGTCTTCTCTTGTCTATATGTGGTATACGAGGTTAAATAGGTTGTGTTAAAAACCAATAAAATTTAAGAGTTTCTAATATGGAATTTATCTTATTATAACAAATTACTCGGGGAATATTTTCAAACCAATAACTTGTGCCCCTCTAAACAACAATCATTACCTATGAACGTGCTGATATTATGAAACAAAACAGGTTGAAATTAAAATTTCAAGTACAATGTTTCTGTATTGAACAGAAAGTGATCACCGACCATTTAGGTGCATTTTTAAATGTCTTTGTCAATACTGTAATCCCGCATATGAATTTATGCAAAATGTGAATAACATTAACGGCCTTTTATCGTATTGGGTTTCTGTGTAATATTAACTTCGTAACCATGGATTGTTCTCTTTCAAATATGGCCGACAGCAATCATGACATTTTATCAAAATGTGGAATTTGTTTGTCGTATTATACTGAGCCTAGATTACTTGACTGTTTTCACAAATTTTGTACTCCGTGTTTAAACAAATTAGCTGATAGGAATGTAACGTTTAGTTGTCCGCTGTGTGGATCTGAAATATTAGTTCCCGAAGTCGGTGTCAAAGGATTTAAACATTATCTGATAAACCGAAAAGAATAATATCCAGATAAAACACAAGAAGACCTGAAACTTTGTCAAATATGTGATGAGGAAAGATTTGCAACCGTGAAATGCTTGAATTGTGATGATTATTTGTGTAAACAGTGTCACGAATATCATACCAAGGTCAAAATCAAGAAGGAACGCTCTTATGAAATTGTAGTAAACCAATCACGCGTTCGTGATTCAATAATTCGTGATTCGGAAGAAATCGAATGTAATATACACGGAAAAGAACTCTTATTATTTTGCAAACCTTGTATCAGTGTCATATGCGAGGATTGTCGTACAAATACACACAAGCACCATGAAGTTCAAACAATTCTTCGAGCAGCAAAAGACGATCGGGATCTCTTCATTGCTGCTACGGCATGTCTAAAAGCAAGAATACCCATCCTTGAAAATACAATCGAGTTAGCTAACATGGGGCAACATAAACATTATAAATGCTCGCTCCTGGTCAAACGAGAAATTCGATCTCATGCAGCAGGACTGAAAGACATTTTCTGTAAAACTGTAGATTTGGCGATGAATGAAAATCTAGAAAAGGTTGATCAGATGCAAAAGACGGAGATCAAACAATTAGATACATATAAAGATCAGGTAACAACGGACAAACTTTCTCTTATTAGTAGACTAAGAACAAGTGATGATATTGCTCACAATTGTTCAGATAAAGATATATTAAGAATGTCAGCGAATTTAAAAAGAATGTTTAGTCATAGTATTAATGATGATGGGAAATCTATCAAATTGTGTAACATTAAATATGAAACACCGACTCTCAGCGCAAAACAAATACAAACGTTTGTTGAAAATGTAAATACCAGAAAAACTGTGAAATGTTTCAATTTTGAACATTATTTGTGTAAACAGTACCACGAATATCATACCAAGGTGAAAACTCTGAAGGAACACACATATGATTTTTTTGTAAGCCAACCACATACTTCACGCGTTCATGATTCAGAAAAGCGTGATTCGGAAAAAATCGAATATAATATACATGGCAAAAAACTCTTGTTATTTTGCAAACCTTTTAACAGCGTCATATACGAGGATTGTCGTACACATGTACACAAGCACCATGAAGTGAAAACAATTCTTCGAGCAGCATCAGACGAGCGGGATCTGTTCATTGCTGCTACAGCATGTCTAAAGGCAAGAATACATATTCTTGAAAATGCAATCGAGTTAGCTAATATAGAACGAGATAAACATTATAAATGCTCGCTCCAGGTCAAACGAGACACACAATCCCATGCAGCAGGACTGAAAGACATTTTCTGTAAGACTGTTGATTTGGCGATGAATGAAAATATAGAACAGGTAGATCAGATAGAAAAGACCGAGATCAAACAATTATATACATATATAGATGAAGTAACAACGGACAAACTTTCTCTTGTTAGTAGACTAAGAACAAGTGATTATATTGTTCAAAATTGTTCAGATAAAGATATATTAAGAATGTCAGCGAATTTGAAAAGAATGTTTAGTCATAGTATTAATGATGATGGGAAATCTATCGATTTGTGCTACATTAAATATAAATCACCGACTCTAAGCGCACAACAAATACAAACATTTGTTGGAAATGTAAATAAAACTAAAAAAGAAGAAGTGAAACCTTTTATTCGTGCTTTTCCGATTCCGAACCTACTAGTCAAAGAATTTAGATTGGTTTGGTCTTTTAATGTTAGTGCCGATAGTCTCGTTTCCACCGCACATGAATCAGCATGGATTCTGCAAACATTTAGCAAATCTTGTTGTTTGTACGCTAAAGATGGCAATCGTCAGAAATATTATGATAATATCAAATTATTACAGAACGCCAGACGCCTAAAAAGCCGGACGATTCTATGTTGTTATGGTCGGATACCTCTGCCAGAATAGTTAGTGATACAATGGGAGATGACGAATAAAAATTTATACAAAGTTCCATTCAGTAATGGTATTGCTTGTTGTTTAATGCTTAATGGGAATATGTTAGTTTACAATGTCAGAGAGAAAACATTTGCAGAAGTTGACGAAAACGATGGTGTTCAACAGGAAATAAAAAATGAAAAACTGTCTGCTATGCTTTCCAGTGATCCTTTTTACGTTGTACAGACAACATGTTCAATTATCATCATAGCCCAAAACACTTAGGTTGTGTCCATAAATAATATGGGTAACATTATCAATAGTTTTTTCCTGTGATAACGGCTCTATGAGGGGAATGTGTGTTATAACAACGTTTTCGTATCGGACCATAACAACGGTGTTTTACGTCTTTTCTCGCCAGAAGGAGTGTACATGCATAACGTATTTACAACAAAAACTCCTACCGAGTTAACAATCGACTCTGGTGGAAATATGTGGTTGCACAGTAATTATCCATCTGTCATAGCAATATATTTTTACTTATAACAAATGTTAAATGTTTCATGCTTGGTTGTGCTATCAAAGTGTTTATCTAAAGACCATACGAATTGATTTTTACAGAAAACATGTTTAGTACATTAATAAATTATCCTTGTTTTAACTAAAGATCGAACCCAACTCAAAACCGGGGTGAACTAATATGCTCTACTAGTGACATCTGTAACTTTTGACTAATAATTTTTATTGATAATTTCCATAAAGATAAAATCATAAAACGTTAGGAACTATAATGTGTTCTTAGTCCGTTAAATACAGGTAACATGCTGTAATGGTCGCATATTGCAAGCGAACGAAAGTCCCACCGATCACATAACATCAGACCGTCCGAGCCTTTCATCCGGGTGCAACAAGCAAGACGTCATCATTAAATTTGTCTCATCTCTGCAAAACAAAACAAAAAACGCATTTTCATTATAAATAAAGGTTCCTCGAATTATATGGACACTATGAGTACATTTTCGGCAAATTACAATATTTACATGTACGACCTTTAGAAATAATAACCTATATCCAGTTACGCGCCCATTTATATAGGCAGTAAAGGCACTGGTAACAGTATAATAATATTAGCAAACTTTGTATGGGATGATACATAATTAAAGCAGAAAAGATGTCTTTGTGATGTTTTTATTTTCCGTAACTTATTAGTTGTTTTAATATGCATTAAGAACTGAGTTTCTACAAGATAATGTATTTTTAAAACAGCTATTAGTACATTTAATATTATTACATTTCATCTATCTGCATGCATTTGTAATTATCAGAAGAAACCGCTCATAGCCAATGGACATCGGTAATTCTAGCTAAATAAAACAAACAATCAAATATATTAAATATTCCCACTTTTTTCCTCATTTACACTAGATTTCCAATATTGTTGTACCCGAAAAGCATATGTTTAATGGAATTTGATGAAAAGCCTGATTGAATATATCTTAAGCAGACTCAAATATAGTGTGCTTCAAAAAGGAGGCTATCGTGGCCGTGATCGTATGGTATGGCGAGGAGTACAACATTATGTGATCAAGTTTGTCTGTGATTTCTGACAGATCTGTCCTCCGTGTCCTCCGGTTCCCTTCTCCAATAAAACTAACCGCCACCGTATAGTTGAAATATTATTGAAAGTGGCGTTAGACACCATCAAACAATAAAAAATTATTGATACATTTTACTTGTTATAGCTCTGTTATACCATGCGATATCTGTTTTTATTTTGACTCGCGCAAATGTAATGCCGATTTGCGCAAATGTCATGCACCGAAATATATCTGTAAAAAAACACTTATTCTGTACAAAGTTATATGAAGTCGACATATTTCTGAAGAAAAAAAAATATAATGATATATTCATTAAATACAAACTAAAAAAGAAATAAAGACATAACGTTGGATAAAATGGTGACATGTGTTTTCATTATACACTGGGCATCGATTTATTGAATATTACTTCAACTAAACAGATTAAAGGGAATATTTTTTTCTGAACGGCATCATTCACCCATAAATCCAGATCGAATTGGTATCTATTTTCTAAATCGTCGATTTTTATTTCTTCTGTAATTAAATATATTGGCAGCAGAGCAAATAAGTCACTGACAAACGTCATCACATAATGTTGTACAACTCGTCCGAAGCGGGATGCGAAATCATAACATCAGTGGTAATAGGGAACATTTGCATAGGTAGTTATATATCCAACTACCATACGAACACTTTCATGA
The DNA here is from genome assembly GCA_002080005.1 of Gigantidas platifrons. Lineage (NCBI taxonomy): Eukaryota > Metazoa > Mollusca > Bivalvia > Mytilida > Modiolidae > Gigantidas > Gigantidas platifrons. The sequence goes on from MJUT01053431.1 coordinate 78,450, forward strand.
CAGCCCCCAAACTTGGATAGGAATATTATGATGTATGTATATCCTTAGTAATATACACCTGTTTTTATAATAGGTGTTTACATCTCTAATATCAAATTACTCACGACATCTGAATATAAATTATTATTATACTTCGTGTATGTTTCTGTAGTGATATTCTTCGTGTCGGGTAATATGTATTTTAGGCCTGGGTAATATTTTGGCATATTACCTGCACAAGACCACATAATCATATAAATATATATGGTTAAAACAATCTTGTTTTACCCAAATTTGAAACATTTATAATTAATTTACAACATAAATGCTTTATGTTTGAATGATTCTCAACATGTCACATAAACAATCCATAATTCTGTGTTGTCATCTTTCCTCCTTACCATGTTTCACTGTGTTCTCTGTTTTGTTTAGCGACCGTCGTGGTCGTGATCATATGGTAGTTGGATTCACAACTGCCTAGCAATCAGTGCCTTTCATCGCTAATGTTGTGAGTTCGAATCCCGTTCATGGCAAGCTTTACTCGATACAATATTATGTGATGAAGTTTGTCAGTGACTTGCGACAGGCCGGTGGTTTTCTCCGGGTACTCCGGTTCCTCCATCAATAACAGTGACCTGCACGACATAACTGAACTTTGTCGATAATGGCGTTAAACATCAAAACCATATTTTCTTATCCTTCTTTTGATTAAGACTTGGGTATTCTGTGTTGAGAATTGGTCACTTTGGATTCAATATTTGAATATATTGGCCTTATATACTATCTATTATCTAAATGATGTTTGAGGCCATCAGCTCCCTTTAATAGAACTAATATTATGCAGATTAAATCTATTAGGTTTAATGTTAAAGATTACAGCATGCTTTATGATAACTTGGTTATATTTGAAGGTTGGTATTTTATACTGTTCTTGATGATAACTCTGTTCTCCTGGCTATATCTGATGGTTGGTATGTTATAGCGTTGTTTATGATAACTCTGTTCGCCTGGTTATATATGATGGTTGGTATTTTATAGTGTTCTTTTTGATAACTCTATTCTCCTGGTTATATATGATGGTTGGTATTTTATAGCGTTCTCTATGATAACTCTGTTCTCCTGGTTATATCTGAAGGTTGGTATTTTATACTGTTCTTTATGATAACTCTGTTCTCCTGGTTATATTTGATGGTTGGTATTTTATAGCGTTGTTTATGATAACACTGTTCGTCTGGTTATATATGAGGGTTGGTATTTTGTACTGTTCTTGATGATAACTCTTTTCTCCTGGTTATATCTGAAGGTTGGTATTTTATAGCGTTCCTTATAATAACAATGTTCGCCTAGTTATAAATGAGGGTTGGTATTTTATAGTGTTCTTTATAATAACTCAGTTCTCCTGGTTATATATTATGGTTGGTATTTTATACTGTTCTTTATGATATCTCTGTTCTCCTTGTTATATCTGATGGTTGGTATTTCATAGTGTTCTTTGTGATCACTCTGTTCGTCTGGCTATATATGAGGGTTGGTATTTTATAATGTTCTTTATGATAACTCTGTTCTCCTGGTTATATCTGATGGTTGGTATTTTATATCGTTGTTTATGATAACTCTGTTCGCCTGGTTATATATTATGGTTGGTATTTAATAGTGTTCTTTGTGATCCTCTGTTCGTCTGGTTATATATGAGGGTTGGTATTTTATACTGTTCTTTATGATAACTCTGTTCTCCTGGTTATATCTGATGGTTAGTATTTTATATCGTTGTTTATGATAACTCTGTTCCCCTGGTTATATATTATGGTTGGTATTTTATAGTGTTCTTTATAATAACTCTGTTCTCCTGGTTATATCTGATGGTTGGTATTTTATAGTGTTCTCTATGATAACTCTGTTCGCCTGGTTATATATGATGGTTTGTATTTTATAGCGTTGTTTATGATAACTCTGTGCTCCTGGTTATATATGATGGTTGGTATTTTATAGCGTTCTTTATGATAACTCTGTTCTCCTGGTTATATCTGAAGGTTGGTATTTTATAGTGTTCTTTATGATAACAATGTTCGCCTAGTTATAAATGAGGGTTGGTATTTTATAGCGTACTTTATGATAAGACTGTTCCCCTTGTTATACCTGAGGGTTGGTATTTTATAGTGTTTTTATGATAACTCTGTTCCCCTTGTTATATATGATGGTTGGTATTTTATAGCGTTCTTTATGATAACTCTGTTTCCCTGGTTATATCTGATGGTTAGTATTTTACTCACATGTGGAAAACAATTTCATAATTACATCATTTCTCTTAAAGGGGAGGTTTAGGCCCATTAAGCTAACACAATCTCGCTACTTTTTATTGAAGTGTCTGTACCAGGACAGGAAAGTAAGCGTTCATGTATTTTGTGTTAAGTGTATATATTTGTCTTCTGTCTACGATTGCTTTATTAGATTTTAGAAATGCTCCGACAGTGTGGTATCTTTTTGTCATTCATTTTGTTACATTTGTATTATTCGTACTAGATCGCATGGTAGTTGGATTTACAACTACCCATGCAATCAGTGCCTATCACAACTAAAGTTTTGGGTTCGATTATGCAATAAAACGTTATGTTATAAAGCTTGTCAGTGAGTTACGACAGGTCGGTGGTTTTCTCCTGGTACTCCGGTTTTCTCCACCCCTAAAACTGACCGCCAATATAAAACGGAAATATTGGTGAAAATGGCGTTATACAACATAATCTTAAGACCATAATATTATATATATATATATATAAAGAAGTAAAAAAGAGGCATTATGATTTCAATGATTATAAAATTAACTTGTAATGACAAGAATTTATAACACCCCCTTTAGAAAATAACAATTTTATGTTAGCTACTCAATAATGATCGATTACAACAATGTATACTTATAACCAGCGTATTTTATGTTGTAGCTACAAACGTATGTAGGATATTCATAATACATATATACTATTTAATAAAAAAAACAATTAATACACAATGTTAAACCACCAGTGATCACGTTGACTTTATTATTTTCTAATCACTTTGTTTTGTTTTTTTCGACAATACATTTCTTTTCGTATGTAGATCTAACAATAAACGACCTGTTTTCTTGATAATTGTAGAATCGTCTGCGGACATTAACCACACTAGTTTGGATCTATTATCTAGACTTTTAAAATTTTTGTTTATTTCATTTATGTTATTTATAATTTCCCATCTTTCTTTTTGTAGTGATGGACACTGGAGTAAAAAATGAACTTCATCCTCGATATCATCTTTGCATAATTGACAAATTCTGTCTTCAACTTTTGAAACAATATATCTTCCTTTTTCTATTTCTAATTTATGTGCACTTATTCTGAATTTAGTATACAGAACTCTCTGTTCATCATTTTATATTATTTTCAAAACTACAGTATGTTCTCAATTTATTTCCAAATTGTTTATTTTCCCTAGTATCATTTATTTCTGATCTCCACAAGTTATCATATTTTAATTCTAATTTTCTATAAATATGTCTTTTCAACTTTGATTTATTTTTGTTCTAGCATCTTAGCGTATATATCCAGAAACTGCAACAGATTATTTACATTTGAGTACCAGCTACATTTATTTTGATGATGAAGTGATATTGATACACTAAAAGCCTCTAACATTAATGTGTCCTCTGTTTTTATTATGCGTTTCAAATATTTTATAACAGTAACAAACACCTCTATTTATTTATTTTATTATAACAAATTACACGGCGAATATTTTTATCCTATAAGTTGTGTCTTTCTTAACAACAATACAATTTACCTATGAACGTGGAGATATTATCAAACAAAACATGGTTGAATTTAAATTTCAAGTACAATAAATTACATAACAAACAGTAACGTGAAAAGCGATCATTCATATGTATTTTTAAATGTCTTTATCAATACTTTAACCACTCATATGATTTGTTTTTTAAATGTTAATGACATATACGGCCTTATATGGTATTGGGTTTGTGTATATTATTAACTTCGTAGCAATCTTCCTTGTTCACATATAAACATGGCCGACAGCAATCATGACATTTTATCAAAATGTGGAATTTGTTTGTCGTATTATACTGAGCCTAGATTACTTGACTGTTTTCACAAATTTTGTACTCCATGTTTAAACAAATTAGCAGATGGGAATGTAACGTTTAGTTGTCCGCTGTGTCGATCTAAAATATTAGTACCAGAAGTCGGTGTCACTGGATTTAAAAGTTATCCGATAATCCAAAAAGAACAATATCCAGATAAAACGCAAGGAGACGTGAAATGTCAAATATGTGATGAGGAAAGATTTGCAACCGTGAAATGTTTGAATTGTGAGGATTATTTGTGTAAACAGTGTCACGAATATCATACCAAGGTCAAAACTCTGAAGGAACACACGTATGAAAATGTAGTAAACCAATCACGCGTTTATGATTCCGAAAAGCGTGATTCGGAAAAAATCGAATGTAATATACACGGAAAAGAACTCTTAATATTTTGCAAACCCTGTAACAGCGTAATATGCGAGGAATGTCGTACAAATACACACAAGCACCATGAAGTGAAAACAATTCTTCGAGCAGCATCAGACGAGCGGGATCTCTTCATTGCTGCTACAGCATGTCTAAAGGCAAGAATACCTGCCCTTGAAAATACAATCGAGTTAGCTAACATAGAACGAGATAAGCATTGTAAGTGCTCGCTCCAGGTCAAACGAGACATTCAATCCCATGCAGCAGGACTGAAAGAAATTTTCTGTAAAACTGTTGACTTGGCGATGAATGAAAATCTAGAAAAGGTAGATCAGATAGAAAAAACCGAGATCAAACAATTAGATACATATATAGATGAAGTAACAACGGACAAACTTTCTCTTGTTAGTAGACTAAGAACAACTGATGATATTGTTAAAAATTGTTCAGACAAAGATATATTAAGAATGTCAGCGAATTTGAAAAGAATGTTTAGTCTTAGTATTAATGATGATGTGAAATCTATCGATTTGTGTAACATTAAATATGAATCACCGACTCTAAGCGCAAAACAAATACAAACGTTTGTTGGAAATGTAAATAAAACTAAAAAAGAAGAAGTGAAACCTTTTATTCGCGCTTTGTCAATTCCGAACCTACTAGTGAAAGAATTTAGATCGGTTTCGTCTTTTAGTAATAGTGCCGACAATCTCGTTTCCACCCCAAATGAATCAGTATGGATTCTGCAAAAATCACACGGATCCTGTTGTTTGTACACTAAAGATGGCAATCGTCAGAAATATTATGATAACATCAAATTATATTCGAACGCCAGACTGCTGAAAAAGCCGGACGATTCTGTGTTATTGTGGTCGGATACATCTGCCAGAATAGTTAGTGATACAATGAAAGATGACGAAGGCAATTTATTCAAAGTTCCATTCAATAATGGTATTGCTTGTTGTTTAATGCTTAATGGGAATCTGTTAGTTTACAATGTCGAAAAGAAAACATTTGTAGAAATTGACGAAAACGATGGTGTTCAACGGGAAATACAAAATGAAAAACTGTCTGCTGTGCTTACCAATGACCCTCTTTACGTTGTACAGACATCATTTTCAATTCTCATCATAGCCCAAAATAATAAGGTTGTGTCCATCAATAATATGGGTAACATTATCAATAGTTTTTCCTGTGAAAACGGCTCTATGAGGGGAATGTGTGTTGACAAATATAACAACGTGTTCGTATCGGACTATACAACTAATGTTGTACGACTTTTCTCACCAGAAGGAGTGTACATGCGTAACGTATTTACCCAAACGTATCCTGCCGAGTTAACAATCGACTCTTGTGGGAATGTTTGGTTAATTCAACCTAATTTTGGTAGCATAAACATATATGCTTACTTATAACAAACATCTCTATTTTATGTTGTGCTATCAAAGTGTTTATCCAAAGACCAGAAGAATTGATTCTTACACATAAAATGTTTAACGTATTTTAATTATTAATTGTTTTTTTATTGTACAGGAGACTACTTAGTAGATGTATTTTATAATTACTCATTCTATAAACATATGCTGTTGAGTCGTGATGTGTTGCAGAATATCATATAATCAAATTGCGTGTTTTGCTTACACATGATATTAGAAAATATTCTGGAGATTTATTTTAGTTTTAATTTCACACAATGATTCAAATAACATTCGTACTTTACTATTAACCGCATCGGTGGCGTAATGGTTAGCGTGCTCGCCACCAGTGCGGTCAATCGTGGGGTCGAACCCCGGTCGGGTCAAACCAAAGCTATAAAATTGGTATTTGTTGCTTCTCCACTAAGCACGCAGCATTAAGGGAAAAGAGCAAAGACTTGTTGGTTCGGAATCAGAATAATGTGTCCGAGTGGAGTGACATGTCTACCCGCGTGTTTCAGCGAGCTATCATTATATAAATCAAACTTAGCAAGTTGGTCTCGTACAAAGCGAACCTCATCATCATATCACTGAAAATTAACCTTTTCTCGCCTTGATATAGCTGGAAAAAAACCTAAATTGGCGTTAATCAACAATCACTCACTCACTATTTTACTGTAAGAATTTTTTTTATTGTAGAAATCATAATATATAAATAGTGAATTATTATTATTATTATTATATTTTGGCACATTTAGGTGCATTTTGTTTCCCAATTGCTCTAAATATCTAAAGTAACAATTCATGCTAATAAAAATGGCAAATATCACATTCATTTAACTTCATATTAATGTATTAAGGTTTTGGGATGGGTAGATATGTTTTAGTAAATTATTAATTTCACCATCAACAAGCTCGAGTAAAGAAACATTTATAATTTGAACATACCCTGAAAATAAAATTATTTGTTTTCGAGTTTACGAAAAATAATATCTTTGTAGATATGTTGATAATTGTCAGATTGTGTCAATAATATTATCAGGTGTCATTTAAATAAGTAATGTGGAATACACTCCAACTGTAGATTCGTAAATATAATCAACGAGACCAATAATATAATAATAACATTATTCCGGTTTTTGGGATATAGGAATATATTTCACGCACGTAACCGGGGGAAAAATATAACCGAGGCAGGGGGTTCCCCGTCCAGAAACTATCGTCATTTTAAGCAGGAAAAACACTGTTTTTCTTATTGAAACAAGTAGCCATGGTCTATTTGAATCAAATTTGTATTGTATTGATTCCATTGCCACTGACCATGTCGAATTTGTTTTAAAAAGAAAAATGAAACGCCTTTGAACAGATGACGTGAAACGACGTATTTTAAAGGAGTGTCGAGTTACTTAATGCAACATCAAAAATAGTGATAAACCATTTTGGTGGTCTCATGTTTCTTGAATATATTTTTTCTTCACATGTTAGACTACTCCTGTGCCAATTCCTATCTTTTTAACAGAATTCATTGATTACTGGTCAGCCACAACATTACATCGTTATACTTATTAAATAATAAAGATGTTTTTAGAACTATTTATATTTTCGTAGATCACATCTATATAATTGTAGAAGTAATATCTTTGATAGTACATTGTGTTACTTAACTCGCGTAATTCAAATTGAGTTTTCTCGCTTTGAATAGGTTCTCACAAACATTCATCTGAATCCAGTTGTATGAATAAAATAAGTATGAATATTAGAAGTTAGGCTTATGGTGTATAACGCCACTTTCAACAATATTTCAGGTATATCGTGGGAGTCAGTTTCATTGGTGGAGGAAACCAGAGAACCCGGAAAATACAACCGACCTGCTTCATGTCACTGACAAACTTCATCACATAATGTTATACAGCTCGCCCGAAGCGGGATGCGAAATCACAACATCAGTGGTGATAGGCGTATATTAAATAGGTAGTTGTAAATCCAACTACCATACGATCACGACCACGACGGCCCCCAAACTTGGATAGGAAAATTATATTGTATGTATATCCTTATTGATATACACCTGTTCTTATAATACTAGTAGGTATTCACAGCTCTAATATCAAATCACTCACGACATCTGAAATATAAATTAATATATATGGTTAAAAAATTCCTGTTTTATCCGAATTTGAAACATTTATAATTAATTCACAACAGAAATGCTTTATGTTTGAATAGTTCTCAACATGATACTTACAACATTTCCTTCATCCAGAATTCTGCGTTGTCATCTTTCGTCATTACCGTGTTTTACTTTGTCCTATCTTTTGATTAGCGACCGTCGTGGTCGTGATCGCATGGTAGTTGGATACACAGCTGCCTATGCAATCAGTGTCTAGAATCACTAATATTGTGAGCTCGAATCGCGTTCATGGCTAACTGTACTTGATGCAACATTATGCTATATAGCTTGTCAGTGACTTGCGACAGGTTGGTTGTTTTCTCCGGATACTCTGTATTCCTCCACCACCAAAACTGACCGCCATGATAAAACTGAACGTTGTTGACAGTGGCGTTATACACCATAATTCTAACACCATAATATTATATGTCATCTATTATCAAACATATGGAGCATTTTCATCACATCTAGCTAAAGACCAAGGTTGTTCGTCTGTCGTCTGCCTATCCGACATCTTTAGTTTTTTTCACATCATACTCTTCTCTTACAAGTTCAACAAAATGAGATGAAGCATGGCAGAGGTTATTCATTAGAAAAGGAAACTCCGATTTATACACATGAAGTGTATCCTCATTGAGTAGGCACTAGTTAGGATCATATTGCATTATCTAGTAAGTCTTTAGAAATGTTCTTCTCACGAAGCAGCGATAGACATACAACAATATTTGCTGTGAAAGAATGGAATATGCATATTTAGACGTTAAAAACAAAGGACACTGTGTTGATTGGGTTCGAACCTTAGGGTGCAAAGAACGGAGAATGATTATTTTTAGAATTTTTTTTTTTAATAATAATAATAAAACGTTTGAAGAAGCGTTTAAGTTGAAGGGCAGGCAAAACACTGGGCCAAAGGGAAATGACAAATAATGTTCTATAAAACACTTCAGTGAAACAAAGATGGAGCAACGTGAATCCCATTAAACACCGTTGGTGAACTCTGATCCTCCGGAAGGGTAAGCAGTTCCTTCTCCACTAGTGGCACCTGTCTTGTTGGAAAAACTAATATAAAGATATCATTTATTATTTTGATACATATATACAAGCTTCTATCGAGGAAGTTCGAGTCTGTAGGGCCTAAATGTTACATATAATTAAATGGAGAAAATAAACAAAGATAGAAAATGGAAATATTAAATTATTGTATTTATGACCAGAAATCCTTTTCAAATGTAGATTCAATCTTACACAAAAGAAATCCTCGGGTGGTATAGTGTAGGAACATTTATGCACGTTGTAATACAGAAAATAAGAACCTCGGGTGGTATGGTGTAGGAACATCTATACACGTTGTAATACAGAAAATAAGAACCTCGGGTGGTATGGTGTAGGAACATTTATACACGTTGCAATACAGAAAATAAGAACATCGGGTGGTATGGTGAAGGCACATTTATACACGTTGCAATACAGAAAATAAGAACCTCGGGTGGTATGGTGTAGGAACATTAATACACGTTGCAATACAGAAAATAAGAGCCTCGGGTGGTATGGTGTAGGAACATTTATACACGTTGCAATACAGAAAATAAGAACCTCGGGTGGTGTGGTGAAGGAATATTTATACACGTTGAAATACAGAAAATAAGAACCTCGGGTGGTATGGTGTAGGAACATTTATACACGCCGCAATACAGAAAATAAGAACCTCGGGTGGTATGGTGAAGGAACATTAATACACGTTGCAATACAGAAAATAAGAAACTCGGGTGGTATGGTGTAGGAAGATTTATACACGTTACAATACAGAAAATAAGAACCTCGGGTGGTATGGTGTAGGAACATTTATACACGTTGTAATGTAGAAAATAAGAACCTCGGGTGGTATGGTGTAGGAACATTTATACACGTTGTAATGTAGAAAATAAGAACCTCGGGTGGTATGGTGTAGGAACATTTATACACGTTACAATACAGAAAATAAGAACCTCGGGTGGTATGGTGTAGGAACATTTATACACATTGCAATGTAGAAAATAAGAACCTCGGGTGGTATGGTGTAGGAACATTTATACACGTTGTAATGTAGAAAATAAAAACCTCGGGTGGTATGGTGTAGGAACATTTATATACGTTGCAATACAGAAAATAAGAATCTCGGGTGGTATGGTGTAGGAACATTCATACACGTTCCAATACAGAAAATAAGAACCTCGGGTGGTATGGTGTAGGAGCTTTTATACACGTTGCAATACAGAAAATAAGAACCTCGGGTGGTATGGTGTATGAACATTTATACACGTTACAACACAGAAAACAAGAACCAACAATACAATGAAAAAGTAGATTTATAATTTAGTAGCCACGAAGTGTTTCAATAATATTGTACTTAAAATATTCTTTCCCAATAAAAATTTAGTTTTGCCCAAAAGACTTACCTTAAACTGTTATGTGTGCCACTTGTGGAGCAGAAATGTCTAAAGCTTCCGGAGCACCTGCGTTTGCCCCCTGGTTTTATTTAATGAGGTTCATGTTCCTCAATCTTAATTTTCTAAGAAGTCTTTGAAGATCATTGTGTTTTTGTACCGTTTCCTTTAGACATTAAACACCAATCAATCTTTTAGTCATTACATTTACGGTATATGGTTGCTTCTTTCCTATCTTCAAACTTATCTGTTATGGGGGAAACTTAAAAAAAAACGCTCTTTACGCCGATAATGAAAATGCAAATGTATATGGCATTAAATTCGTAATTGTTGTGATATGTATATATTTTATGTTGGTTACAACAGGAAAATAGTAATCTCAACAACCAAAGATTGAAATGGAAATATGTTTGTCAACCAAGTACAAATGAAAAGAGGGGTCATGGTGTTCAATGACACTTTCATCAATATTTCAGTTATATCGTGGCGGTTAGTTTCATTGCTGGAAGAAACCAGAATATCCTGAGAAAACCACTGTCCTGCCGCAACAAATGAATAGGTAGACGTGTGGTAGCCCTGAGAATCAAAGTAACATATAGATTACGTGGAGTCGACAAGAAATTATTCGTAAAACACAAATATAGGAATGCAATGAAGATATGTAGTCATATAATAGCACAAAATAAGGTATAATGATGTATTTGGTTGAGATTCTCATTATGTGGGCACCATGATTGGTTTAGATGAAAGTTGTCGCGTCTTGTCTATATGTGGAACCTGTCCTGAGGTTAAATGGGTTGTGTTAAAAACCAATAAAAAATGAAGAGTGTCGAATATGGAATGTATTTTATTATAGCAAATTACCCGGGGAATATTGTTAAACCAATAAGTTGTGCCCCTCTAAACAACAATAATTACCTATGAACGTGGTGATATTATGAAACAAAACACGTTGAAATTAAAATTTCAACTACAATGTTTCTGTATTGAACAGAACGTGATCATCCACCATTTAGGTGCATTAATAAATGTCTCTGTCAATACTGTAATCTCGCATATGAATTTCAACAAAATGTGAATGATATTAACGACCTTTTACCGCATTGGGTTTCATTGTATGATTTACTTCGTAACCATGGATTTAACATAAACTCCCTTGTTTTCTTTCAAATATGGCCGACAGCAATCATGACATTTTATCAAAATGTGGAATTTGTTTGTCGTATTATACTGAACCTAGATTACTTGACTGTTTTCACAAATTCTGTACTCCATGTTTAGACAAATTAGCCGATGGGAATGTAACGTTTAGTTGTCCGCTGTGTCGATCTAAAATATTAGTACCCGAAGTCGGTGTCACTGGATTTAAAAGTTATTCGATAAACCAAAAAGAACAATATCCAGATAAAACACAAGGAGACGTGAAATGTTGTCAAATATGTGATGAGGAAAGATTTGCAACCGTGAAATGTTTGAATTGTGAGAAATATTTGTGTAAACAGTGTCACGAATATCATCCCAAGAACAAAACTCTGAAGGAACACACGTATGAAATTGTAGTAAACCAACCACATACTTCACGTGTTCAGGATTCAGAAAAGCGTAATTCGGAAGAAATCGAATGTAATATACACGGAAAAGAACTTTTATTATTTTTGCAAACCCTGTAACAGCGTAATATGCGAGGATTGTCGTACAAATTCACACAAGCACCATGAAGTGAAAACAATTCTTCGAGCAGCATCAGACGAGCGGGATCTATTCATCGCTGCTACGGCGTGTCTAAAGGCAAGAATACCTATCCTTGAAAATACAATCGAGTTAGCTAACATGGAGCGAGATAAGTATTGTAAATGTTCGCCTCGGGTCAAACGAGACATTCGATCCCATGCAGCAGGACTGAGAGATATTTTCTGTAAATATGTTGATTTGGCGATGAATGAAAATCTAGAAACAGTTGACCAGATGCAAAATACCGGGATCAAACAATTAGATACATATATAGATCAGGTAACAACGGACAAACGTTCTCTTGTTAGTAAGCTAAAAACAAGTGATGATATTGTTCAAAATTGTTCAGATAAAGATATATTAAGAATGTCAGCGAATTTGAAAAGAATGTTTAGGGAAAGTATTAATGATGATGGGAACTCTATCGATCTGGGTAACATTGAATATGAATCACCGACTCTAAGCGCAAGACAAATACAAACGTATGTTGGAAATGTAAATAAAACTAAAAAAAGAAGTGAAACCTTATTTTCGTGCTTTGCCAATTCCGAACCTACAACTAGTCAAAGAATTTAGATCGGTTTCGTCTGTTAATGTTAGTGCCGAAAGTCTCGTTTCCACCGCAGATGAATCTGTATGGATTCTGCAAAAATCATCCGGATGTTGTTGTTTGTACACTAAAGATGGTAATCGTCAGAAATATTCTGATAACATCAAATTATCTCAGAACGCCAGACTGCCAAAAAAGCTGGATGATACTGTATTGTTGTGGTCGGATACCTCTGCCAGAATAGTTAGTGATACAATGGAAGATGACGAAGGCAATTTATTCAAAGTTCCATTCAGTAATGGTATTGCTTGTTGTTTAATGGTTAATGGGAATCTGTTAGTTTACAATGTCGAAGAGAAAACATTTGTAGAAGTTGACGAAAACGATGGTGTTCAACGGGAAATAAAAATGAAAAACTGTCTGCTATGCTTACCAATGACCCTGTTTACGTTGTACAGACAACATTTTCAATTCTTATCATAGCCCAAAGCACGAAGGTTCTGTCCATAAATAATATGGGTAACATTATCAATGGTTGTTCCCGTACATACGACTCTATAAGGGGAATGTGTGTTGACAAATATAACAACGTGTTCGTATCAGACTATAACAATAGTGTTATACGACTCATCTCGCCAGAAGGAGTGTACATGCGTGATGTATTTACAATAAATTATCCTACCCAATTAACAATCGACTCTTGTGGCAATATTTGGTTGTGCCATTACAGTTATAATAGACATGGCATAGCAATTTATTCTTACTTATAACAATTTTTTAAACGTTTTGGTTTGTTGTGTTATCAAAGTGTTTATCCAAAAACCATAAGAATTGATTCTTACTTATAAAATGTTTAATGCATTAATAAATGATCTTTTTTTATTAATTCTACGGGAGATTACTTTGGCAAAAAAAAAATACATTATCCTAGTTTTAAGTGTGCAGGAGACTACTTAGTATATGTATGTAAGTATTCTTCACTCTATATTATGCTGTTGAGTCGTGCTGTGTTGTTGAATATCATATAACAACATCGCTGTGACTGTTGTTCATCCAATTGATGTATATTGTTTGTTTGTTTGTTTGTTTGTTTACTTGTTTGTTTGTTTGATGATTTTTAACGCCACTTTCAACAATATTTCAGTTATATCGTGGCGGCCAGTTTTATTGGTGGACCCGGAGAACACCACCGACCTGTCACACGTTACTGACAAACTTTATCACATAATGTTGTACATCCTCGCCCTGATCGAGATTCGAACTCGCAACATCAGTGGTGATAGGTACTAATTACATATCTAGTTGTAGATCTAACTATCATATGATCACGGCCACGACAACCCCTCTTTGATGTTGTTATATTATAACATTGTATCATAAAGTCGAAGTTTCTGTTGTTCATCCACTGAAGTGTTGTTTTCTCGCCTGTTTTAAAGCATCTTTTAAATTATTGTTACGCCCTATAGATGATAGCCTTTCACTAATTAATTCTAAGTTTGATGATTTTGTTGATCGCATCTATCCCATTGAACCTAAAATAAAGGATACCACATATGCAGGTAGCTGTGCTTCATGCCTTGATCTTCACCTCGACATTGACAGTGATGTTAAGTTAAGAACGAACTTTACGACAAAAGAGATTATTTCAATTTTCCCGGTTAACTTTTCATTTATTTGTATCAACATTCCAGCAGCACAGGGATATGGGGTATATATATCTCAGTTGCATCGTATTCCAGAACTTTCCGTTCCTATCATGATTTCCTTGATATAGGATTGCTGCTAGCAAGGAACCTACTGAACCAATGGTTCCTAGTGGTTAAGTTGACGCCATCACTTCAAAGGTTTTACGGTCGCCATCATGACTTGGAAAACCGTTACGGAATATCTGTGTCACAAATTACCATGGATACAGATAAACCAATGGCTAAAAGATAAAGGACAAACAATAATCTACAAAACACTACTAAAAAACTAAAGATCGAACCCAACTAAAACCGGAGTGAACTCATATGCCCCGGAAGGGTAGGTAGTTCCTGTTCTACTAGTGACACTGTCACAAACTAAGTTTTGACTAACAGTATTAATACTATTTTTATTTATCATTTATCCATGCAAATACAATCATAACACGCTATGAACTAAAATGTGTTCTTCAAGTCTATTCTTGTTTCGCTAAATATAGGTAACATGTTGTAATGGTCGCATATTGCAAGCAAACGAAAGTCCCACCGATCACATAACATCAGACCGTCAGAGCCTTTCATCCGGGTGCAACAAGCAACACGTCATCATTAAATGTGTCTCATCTCTGCAAAGCAAAACAAAAAACGCATTTCCATTACAAATAAAATTTCCTCGAATTACATGGACACTATGGGTACATATTTACTTGTACGAGCTATAGAAACAGGAAGAAAAGCGAGTCTTTGACGAGTACAAATAATAACCTATATCGAGTTACGCGCCCATTTATATAGGCACTAAATGCACTGGTAACAGTATAAATAATATTAGCAAATTTCATATGGGAGGATACATTATTAGAACAGAAAAGATGTCTCTGTGATGTTTTTTATTTTCCGGAACTTATCAGTTGTTTTAATATGCATTAAGAACTGAGTTTTCTACAAGATAATGTACATCTTATATTATTGCATTTCATCTATCTACATGCATTTGTAATGTTCAGAAGAAAATCACTGGTAGCCATTGGCTGTCGGCATTTCTTGTTAAATAAAGAAAAAATATATATTAAATATTCTCACTTTTCTTCCTCGTGTACACGAGATTTTCAATATGGATGTACGAATATCGCAAATCATATGTTTTATGGAATTTAATAAAAAGCCCGATTGAATATATTTTGATCAGACTCAAATATAGTTTTCTTCAAAAAGGGAGCCGTCGTGGCCGTGTTCGTATGGTAGTTTGATTTACAACTACCAATGCAATCGGTACCTATCACCATTGATGTCGTGGGTTCGACTCCCGCTCAGACAAGGAGCACAACGTTATGTGATAAAGTTTTTCTGTGACTTGTGACAGGTCGGTGGTTTTCACCGGGTCGTCCGGTTTCCTCCACCAATAAAACTGACAGCCACGATATAGCTGAACTATTGTTGCAAGTGGCGTTAAGAAAACCATAAAACCAAACCAAACCAATCAAAAAGTATTGATACATTTTACTTGTTATCGATCTATCATACCATGTGACAATTTATTTTATTACATAATGATTTCATTTAAACAATGTTATTGGCTATCATGCTTACCTGACTTTCCGTAAAATTTGATATTGTTTGATTAAAACTCGTATTGACTAGCTTTCACTTTCACTTTCCATTGCATAATGTATGACGCCATAATGAAGTGATTAATTTCATATTGACTTGGTTTCACTTTCACTTTTCATTTTAATGTAATAAACCAATTACAGTCTTTTGTATAGGTCAATGCGAGTTTTTATGGACCTTAGAAATCAATATTCACCTCAGCCTAAAGGCTTCGGTGAATATCAATTAATAGGTCCATAAATACTCGTATTGAACTCAACTAAAGACTATAATTGTATTTTACAGTAGAACTTAACTCGCTCGAACGCGAAGGGACTGTCAAAATATATTCGAGCTATCGGAAGTTCGAGCCACCGAGGTCCTGTAATTTTAGAGAGAAAAAAATCCTGTTCTGGCCCGGGACAGTATCATTACGCTATGATAACTGATGCACAGTAAAATGGGCCTTTCTCGTAAAACGTATTTAATCCTTTAGAAAGTTCTCAAAGACTACTGTTTCTGAATAGCTCTTTGGTATCCTCAGACGTACCTTAGAAACGTTTTTGTCACTAAATATTCGCGATCTATTTTGTATACAGGAAATACGAGGTCGGGTATTAACACTTGGATCAATAACGGTATAATGCTTGATAATTCGGATGTATACATTTCTATTGTGCAATTTTAAAATTTTAGCCATTTCCTTTTTTTTATTTGAATTTGAAGCAATTATATTTGTTTCTTTTGATATTACATACACATATAAACTCAGGTTAATCGGAATTTCAGTACGAGTACATTTCTATTTTTTTTGTATTTAGATGAACCCCGAGACACCAGGAAGTTTGATATTATTCGATCCCAGCAACTATAAAAATTGAAAAAAAAGAACACTCTCAATAATAATAATTCATGTAATAATAATTTTAAATATTGTTTTAGTAAAATTTATTACGATTGTAAACATGTGATTGTTTTAATTATTGTCGAGTGTAGGCTCGGCTTGGTACAATCAGCGACACGAGTCTAGCTATATAGGGTTCAATAATCATTCTTTATTAATCGTAATTAATGGTTAATAATCACAGCTGAATTTAATGACTAATTAACACAAATGATGACAAGTTTATCCCTCTACCTGTAATTGTTAAGTAAACAATTATCTGTTGGTAATCTGGGGCTGTGTTCTCGAAAGTATCCTAAGATTTGTCCTAAGATATGTCTTAGGACGATTTTTAGGATCTTAGGACATGTCATAGGAGTGTTCTTGAAGCTGTCTTAAGACTATCCGATGTCTTAACTATGTCCTAAGTGTCAATGCAATAAGAAAAATAATAGAAATATTGTGCACAACAATTATTTCCAATATTAATATATAGCAAATCCTTGATAAAAATACTCATACATGTAATAAATTATAAGATGTTAATAAAGATTTTTATTCAATTTCATTTATTTTTTACGCTGTATCCCATGAGGCTGTTTCTTGTTTTCTTTAATTTGCAATTATCTATATACATAGTTTTGAGGTTCATGCATATACGATATGGAACTAATGTGTAAAACTTTTTTTATGATGAAATGCAGTCATTACCGTTATTTTTGTGTGGTTGCTTTCAAGTGAGCTGATTTCAAACTTTCAATGAATTACTGATTAAAGATGAACAGAAGATATATCGTGCGCCGTTATAATAGAAAAGCATTGTAAATTAACTTATTTCAATTTAAAAACTGTATAAAGGTGCATATCAATCATGTTCTACAACTTAAAGTTCGTTTTTGGTGCAAAATATCAAATTATATTACAATTTCGGGGTTAGGACCAACTTAAGACACCTCCATAGATATCCTAAAGTTAAGACAAATTTTACGACATATCCTTAGGACATGGTCGAGAACACGACTTGGGACTAAGATTTGTCCTAAGATGGTCTTAGGACATGTCTTAGTCCTAAGACACTTTCCAGAACACGGCCCCCGACATTTATCACACCTCGCAGTAAGCACATTCAACCATACATTTGTCAATTAATAATAGCTTGGATTATGATAATTTAAATGGGTGCTCATTACATTCGGTTTACATCTTTATGGAAAATATACAAATGTATTCCTTATTTACCTGGTAAATTTTCAAAACTGTACAGCAATAAAAAAAAAAGTCACTATGATTGATATTTATCATTGCTCTGATGGCGTATTGTTGTTATATTATAATAAAAATGAAACTGAGTTTTTAGCTCCAAAATGGACTTTATATTATAAAACCCAATGATAATTTAATAATACCAAATAAGTTTAAGAAATAAATCATGGAAGCCAGAATGCGTTTTGAGTTTTAACATGGATTGGCAGATATGAGTATTTTATACCGAACCAGAAGTGAGGGATAACATAAAAATTTACTAATATCTGCCAAAAGTTGAGGGTGGCAAAACTAATTTATACATAGTGTTAAAGACATTTAATTTTGGAATTAAAAACTCAGTTTGATCTTTACAATTTCGTATGTGAATTGTTGAAAAATAAATTATTTAAGTCTCAAATATATTAGTAAATCTTCCTTGTTTTCAACAATAAACCAGGAAATGTTTGTTCCGCTTTAGTAATAAAACACTCGACAATAGGCACTCATAATTGATGATATCTTTTTGTAACACACACAAGAGATGACGTGGATTAAATGATCTTAAGTAGCATAACCCCGCTATTTTATATTGAAGTGTATTTATCAAGCCAGTAGATTGATTAATCATGTATATATGTATGGGAAGAAATGTTTTAAAACCTTCTCATTTGAAACCAGTAAGCCAATATACCAAACATGTCATCAATGGTCCTTAGGTGGTCAACTTCCAAAATTGTGTTCAGTGACCCCGATCTCGGTCCAAAATGGCCGCCGTCAACGGACATAGTTTTAACATGGGATCCTATGGGAAAATTGTTTAAAAGTTTCCTCCTCTGAAACCAGTCAGCCAATTTAAACAATCATGGCATGGCTGGTCTTTGGGTAGTATACTTTCAAAATTGTGTCCAGTGACCACGACCTCCATCCAAGATGGCTGCCATGAGCAGACATAGTTTTAACATAGAACCCTATGGGATTTGAATAGTAACTTAGATGTATTCGGCATGCCGACATTCTTAAGAGGGCTTATTTAGGTCAGGTGAGTGATACAGGCTCACCTGAGCCTCTAGTTTCTTTGTATTTAGATAAACCCTGAGAGACCAGGCCTGCAATTTGATATTATTCGATCCCAGCAAGGATTTATAAATCCGTGATCCCAGCAACTATAAAAATTAAAAAAAACAAACAAACACTCTCAATAATAATCATTCATGTAATAACAATTTTACATATTGTTTTAATAAACTTTATTACGATTGTAAACATTTGATTGTTTTAATTATTGTCGAGTGTAGGGTCGGCTTGGTACAATCAGCGACACGAGTCTAGGGTTCAATAATCGTTCTTTATTAATCGTAATTAATGGTTAATAATCAAGTCACAACTGAATTTGCGGTTTCCCAGTTTCTCGGTTGTTGACTGATTTTGTCTGTTTATTGATTCATGAGTTTTGACTTTCCCTTTGGAAGATTGTGTTGTGTTCGGTAATTTTGTTATAATTCTTATTTAATGACTAATTAACACAAATGATGACAAGTTTATCCCTCTACCTGTAATTGTTAAGTAAACAATTAGCTGTTAGTAATCTGACATTTATCACACCTTGCAGTAAGCACATTCAACCGTACATCTGTCAATTAATGATAGCTTGGATTATGATAATCTAAATGGGTGTTCACTACATTCGGTTTACATCTTTATGAAAAATGTACAAACCAAATGTATTCCTTATTTACCTGGTAAATTTTCAAAACTGTGCAGCAATAAAAAAAAAGTAACTATGGTTTCAAAACATACCTTATCCAAATATCCGTATACCCTTAGCTAATTGGTCAATATGTATGCTTCCACACTAAAGTAAGAAAAGTTTTTTTCATAAATTTAATGCGAAAAAAGGGGGATAAATTAGTGTTGCCACCCTCAAGTTTTGGCGGATATTAGTAAATGTAATCCCTCACTTCTGGCTAGGTAAAAAATACTCATATCTGCCAATCCATGTTAAAACTCAAAACACATTCTGGCTTCCATGATTTATTTCTTAAGCTAAATCGGTATAATTAAATTAACATTGGGTTTTATTATATAACTTTAAAGTTAAATTATTTTCCATTTTGGAGCTAAAAACTCAGTTTCATTTTTATTATAATATAGCAACAATACGCTGTCAGAGCAATGATAAATATCAATATATATATACACATAGTTTTAAAGACATATTTAATTTTGGAGTTACAAACTCAGTTTCATTTTTATAATTTCATATGCAAATATTAGCATGTTTTTATCAACTTAGTTGTGAATATGAAAAAATTTATATAAGTCTCAAATATATTAGAAAATCTTCCTTGTTTTCAACAATAAACCAGGAAATGTCTTTTCCGCTTTAATAGTAAAACATACTCGACAATAAACACTCATAATTGATGATATCTTATTGAAACAAACACAAGAGATGACGTGGTTTAAATGATTTTAAGTAGCATAACCCCGCTATTTTATATTGAAGTGTATTTATCAAGCCAGTAGATTGCTTAATCATATATATGTATACATGTATAAGCACATTCAACCGTACATCGGTCAATTAAATTGCGATGTTCCAGTTTGTCATGGTAACACTCGTGATTGTATTATTGGCGGAACCATTTATTGAGTTCGACTGTTCCAGGTATGAGTGTTTGAGCGAAAGAGGTTTTTCTTACTTAGAAATATAAGGAAAATTGACGAGACTTTCAAATAAGTTCGAGCCATCCATGGTATTCGACCCATCCGAGTTCGAGGGACTGAGGTTTGACTGTATTTTAATTCGCGCAAATGTAATGCCGATTTGCGCAAATGTTATGCACCGAAATATAACTGTGAAAAAGCACTTATTCTGTACAAAGTATATTTCTGAATATTACTTCAACGAAACAGATTAAAGAGAATATTTTTTCTGAACGGCATCATTCACCCATAAATCTAGATCGAATTGGTATCTATTTTCTAAATTGTCGGTTTTTATTTCTTCTGTAATTACAAACATTGGCCGCATAGCAAATACATATGAATCCATATTATGAATTGACAGAAATGCCGAGGAATTGGATACAATATGTTACCATATATGTTCATTGCTCCGCGCTGGCAACAGCTGATGTTGCTTACACAAGAAATATAATATTATTAAGAAAATTATTGCATACAATCTATAATGTGTATTGCATTCTATCCTCTATGTTAATATGTGTAGGAGTATATTGTGTGTCCACAATGTTTGTGTATTTGACGAGTAGGCAAATTATTCCATGTTGGGACATTTCTAAAAAAAAAAAAAAAAAAAAAAAGTATACATTATTTTATTATTGTTTGTTGTTTAACGTAGTCTTCTATAATAGTTCTGTCACATCGAAGAGTAGAACTTCAATTTAGCACACTAAAGGAAACAAGAAATGGGTAGAGGTTGTATTGGTATTATCAACATGCTTGGATAACATATATGCATACACATAACCGCATCGGTGATGTAATAGTTAGTGTGATCTCCTCTATTGTGTGTAGAACAACATTATGTGATAAAATTTTGTCAGTTGGTGGTTTGTGTAAGCGTACTTTTATTCCGGCGTGTAGAATTTTCGATTAGGGTTAGGGTTAGGTTTAGGGTTAGGGTTAGGTTTCAGTTTCGGTTTAGGGTTAGGGTTAGCATGGAAAAAATAACCTAGTGCAATAATTCCTGTGGAAATTATACACTAGTGTAACTTGTACTCTGGAAAGAATACACTGGTGGAAAGAACACACTGTTACATTTGCTCCGGGTACTCCGTTTTCCCCCACCAATAAAACTGACCGCCATGATATGACAGAAATATTATTGAAAGTGGCGTTAGATATCATAACCTTAACCCCTGAAAAGGGGGTATATAATTGATTATTGTTTGTTGTTTAACGCCATCTTTAGTAATAGTTCTGCAACACAGAGTTGTAAAATTCAATACAATACACTAAAACAAACAATAAGTTATGAGTAAAGGCTGTATTGATATAAAATATAGATTTGCTTGTTTGGTGGTGTTTAACGCCACTTTCAACAATATTTCAATTATATCGTGACGGTCAGTTTTATTGGTGGAGGAAACCGGATAAACCACCGACCTGTTGCAAGTCACTGACAAACTTTATCACATAATGTTGTATCGAGTACACCCCGCCTGAGTGGGATTCAAACAAACAATGTTAGTGGTGATGGGCACTGATTGCATAGGTAGTTATAAATCAAACAACCATATCATCACGACCATGACTGTCCCCTGCTAGAATTAAAGAGAAACCTATAGTCAATATAATTGTTAATCATATAATTAGCAGAATTAACAGAATGTCACTCAACAGGATCTAAAGCAACATAATCATGTAAAGTCAAACCTGTCCATGCTGCCACCTTCTTCTTGTCCTGTCATAGAAAATTTCATATGAATTGAACCGCTTTTAAGAAGTCACCTCTCCTATCAGGTCACTTTGTCTTTGTCCCAAATGTGACCTCTTCATGCAGGTTTACTGTATTTAATATCAATACTACAAAGGGATCCTGATTCCCGTATAACTGACGGCCCCACTCAAATCTCACTCAGGCGAGGTGTACTCGATACAACATTATGTGATAAAGTTTGTCAGTGACTTACTTGATACTTGTCTTATACATTTATTTGATCATATTAAAAAACAAACATCAAAAGGATTATTTACAGGCATGGTTATGATAGACTTACAAAAAGCATTTGACACAGTGGACCA
>MJUT01053445.1:43959-56808 GCA_002080005.1 Gigantidas platifrons
GGAAACCGACAATCATTTCTCAGGGATAATTCTACTGACACCGCTGATTTCGATATACCATTACCAAAATAAGTAAAATAAAAATCGGAAACCAGTCGCAATTTTGGTACGTCTAAAAACCGGTGCGGGAATTAATAATTCTTGACATCGCTCCCAAAATTTTCAGTCGTCACCTGGGCGAGAAGTAATCGAGTTTTCACTCGCCCAATACAATTTTAAGTCGCCTTGGGCGACTGGGCGACTGTTAGTGTAGATCCCTGGTCTTGTTTATATACTGGTGTCTAACATTGGTGTTGTATGAGGCTCATGTCTTGTTTATATACTGGTGTCTAACATTCGTGTTGTATGAGGTTCATGTCTTGTTTATATACTGGTGTCTAACATTCGTGTTGTATGAGGTTCATGTCTTGTTTATATACTGGTGTCTAACATTCGTGTTGTATGAGGTTCATGTCTTGTTTATATACTGGTGTCTAACATTCGTGTTGTATGAGGTTCATGTCTTGTTTATATACTGGTGTCTAACATGAATTTCGTGTCTTTAACAGCAACTCGACGAGTGGTATTTGCGGAGCCTTTCTTATGGACAATTGTTGTCATGATCATATGGTAGTTGAAATTGCCATTACCTATGCAATCAGTGCCTATCACCACTAACGTTGTGGGTTCGAATCCCGTTCATGCAAGGTGTACTCGATACAGCATTATGGGATAAAGGTCAGTTAATTGCGGCATGTCGGTGGTTTTCTCCGGGTACTCCGGTTTCCTCCACCAATAAAGCTGACATCAACGATATAGCTGAAATATTGTTGAAAGTGGCGTTAAACACAATAACCCTAACATTAACGCTGGAGTCTTATTTTCATGATCACATCAGTTCACCATCGCTTTTTTCCTTGGGTTCACTTTCCTCAATCTTAAATTTTCTTGTTGTGGTTTGTCAGCCATTGTTTGTCCTGTTTCTTTTTATCATTGTATTGTTATCTTCATTAAACAAATCATTTTGTTAAAATTCAATAAGTTAAAGTGACGGAAACATAAGATGAACGTGGTCCATTCAAGATTACTTCATCAATGCAATTTGTTCCTCTGCCAATTGTCCGCAGCCTGGACTCATTACAGCCCACATTACACAGCTATGGTGGACAACAATCATTTTTGATAAATGAGATATCAAAAACAGTTTAAATAAACTAATCAAATAATCAGAAGCCGTAAATAGAATGACATACAACATAATGGGCAACAATATACAGGAAATAAGGAAACTAAGAGTTATTTACAAAGCACTTCACAGAAGATGAACAACACTTATGCGCCCCGGAAAGTAATCAGTTCCTGCCCCACTAGTGACACCCATCGTGCACCTGGTAAACAACACGGACATCATCTGATACGATTTCGTGTTGGACACCAGTATTCATAAGAAGAGTTTGAAGATACCAAATAATACAAGTACATGTAACATAAATAAAATATGAACCTATAACAAAACAAATTGGTAGAAAGACGAACCAAATATCGTTTATGAACGGAAATTGTAGTGGACGATTACAATAAAGAACTAAGACATGAAAACGTGCAATTGGGGAAATGTACTTAAAATGTGTTTTCTTTTTATATCAGGAAACCCAATCACTGACGCTGGAAAGCGTAAACAGATGATTAAAATGCTGTCAGTTGTGATGATACCAGTCTTGGTCATTACTGGAATGACAGCAAATACCTTCGCTATCGCCGTGGGCAACTACATCAGTTCGTCGAACGTACGACAGTTACTCTTCTTTAGTATCGAGTTAGGAGCTTTGCTGCGTACCATTCAGTTTGAGCGTGATATGAGTGCCCTATATGTCAGCAACATCAAGCCGGAAACAAAGGATTTTCTTCTTCAGCGTTATCCAGACACCGACCTAGCTATTCAGAACTTGTCCAATTGGCCAAAAGGTGATGACATTATATCTGATATGGAAACACCGGAACGGTTTCTGTCCTATTTGAACAAGCATCGGTACCAGCTTGATGTTTACAATCAGTCGGTAGAAGGCGAACTGAACTTTTATTCAAATAGTATTATGGTACTACTTAAATGGCTGTACGATTCTGTAAGCGAGACTAGTACGGGATCAGTTTGGAAAGACGTCGTGGCATACCAGGAGATCATCGTAGCCAGTGAACTCTTTGGTAGAGAACGGGCGTTGGGAGTATCGTTCTATGCTACTGGTGGCTTCGAGACGCGTGCTGAATATCTATTATTTATGGAGAATCAGGACAGAGCGAATATAACTTTTGAATCGGCGCGATTTTATTCGAAGATTGCCTTTGATATTTATAATATCGAGCTGGCTAAAAATCCAAATGTAAGTGCTCGAATAGAGGATTTCAGAAACAGGATAAAATCCAACAATTACTCACGTGAGTCAGCCTCTATCGCTGAGGCTGAGATGTGGTTTGCTAATATGACAATATACCAAGGCGTCTTGACACGTACACAGAACGAGCTAGCGCTAACTGTTGATGAGAGTTTAGCCAAGGCTTCAGAGGAAGAGTTGAAGAGCGTCATTACAATCTGTGTTGTATTTGGTGTCATCCTCATTGTCTGTCCCCTCATTGTGTTTGCGGTTTATTCACTTACCTCAGATATCCAGAAGTATTCAATATCCATAGCAAACAGGTAAAATATTTACAAGTACAGTCAAATCTGTATTAAGAGGTCACCTTTATGACAAAGAAATAGTGGCCTTATAAGACGTGCGACCTCACAAAAGAGGTTCAATCCATATGATATTTTCTATTACACGACAAGAAACAGGTGACCTTTAAATATAGGTGACTGCTTAATAGAGTTGATTCCATGGGTAGATTTAACTGTATATATTTAGTTGATTATGGCCTAAACGTTTTAATGATTATGAAATAGCCTGTTTATTATTATTATTTCAAAAGACCATTGCATGATCTGTTTTATATGCTTTGTTAAATCAAATTTCACACAATTTCCATAATTTGACCAAAAAACATTTAAAAGCATGATTATAAGGTGATCCACATGAAGCAGCACGTGTAACATCAGCCCATTGTGGCTATCCTATTTAATCACTTTCGTTTTTTTGCTCCCAAAAAAATGTGTACGATGTTGCATTTATTTGACGACCTATGATTGGATAAAATCATTCTTAAAAATAACGATAGATACAGAGCCATATATGGAAATCTAGAGAATAAGATTAATATACTTTATTGGTCATTGAAAAATTCCATTCATAACAATAACGATGCAGTTACGAAACAATGCAGACGGAAAATTACAGGTCAGTGGGCGGTGCTTAATTTTGTGTAGTGAGCATTACGTCTTTAGCCTTAGAATTCCATTCATAAAAATAATCGTGCAGTTACGAAACGATGCAGACGGAAAATTATAGAAGGCCAGTGGGCGGTGCTTATTTTTGTGTAGTGACCATTACGTCTTTAACCTTAGAACTTCCAAGAAAGTCCGTCAAACATAGTTCGTTGAAAAAACTTAGTTAATGTTTCAAGTCATAGATCAGCAACATCGTACAAAAATGTTCTAAGCTCCCATGACCGACTATGATAATTTGGACGGTCAGTAAATAGTTGAAGGGTTCGCGCTAAAGCGCCCACCCTTCAACAATTTACTGACCGTCCAAATAACGATAGACGGTCACTAGGGAGCTTAGAACTTATATTAAATTATTTGGCTTCTGAACGTTGGTGACTATGAGCGTACCCGATGAGTGTTATTCAAGAACGCGTCATGCGCACTGGATTGGAAATAAAATACGTTTTGATTATAATAAAAGCATAATAATTTACAATTATAGTAAACGATATAATATTCAAATAAATATATTAGATTTGCTAACGACATTTTATCTTTCACTCTTACGGCGATCAATTTGAACATTGTTTATAATATATATATTATGTAATGAGTGGACGGTTGTGGAGTATACAATACAAGACGAGACTAGCGCTCGACAGATTCATGATCATATTGTAAGATTGCATCGGTAGAAAATGTTTGATAAATATTAATTCATTTAGCGCTATTCTGTTTTCAACCACCGGGAAATAGCGTTTCTTTATCTATTTGTCGCATCATTACACTAAAAGAGGAGGTCCATAAAACTAGCTTAACCCCGCCACTGAAGTGCCTGTACGAAGCTAGGAAAATCATGTATATGTGTTAGGTGTGTCGATTTTGTAATTGCATCTTTGAACTGTGTCACATTTTTTGTTTTTCACTTTACTTACAAGTACACATGTATCATTTTGTTTTTAAATTGCTTAGGACTAAAGCTTTGAATAAGGAAAAGAAACTTACGGACATGTTGTTATACCAGATGCTTCCAAAGACGGTGGCTGAACGGCTTAAGAAGAGTGAACAAGTTGGTGCCGAGCAGTATACCGAATCGACGATATTCTTTAGTGATATTGTTGGCTTTACGTCTATTTCCGCACAAAGTTCCCCGTTACAAGTTGTCGACATGCTCAACGCTGTTTATTCTTGCTTTGATGGCAGAATTGATGTCTATGACGTTTACAAAGTAGAGACGATTGGAGACGCTTACATGGTCGTATCAGGTATACTATATAATCAACCAAAACCATATTTTTTCAAAAAATTATTGTGAAGTTATTTCAGAATTGTTTATATTTTGATTATTTATTTGCTCATTATGTTTATACGAGTGGTTTTTATTTGTACATAATATAAACAGGATTGTTAATTTTTAGGATTTATTTTTAGTTGAAATATATAGGAAAATCAACGTCAATTTTTATTTGTTATGTTTAAATTATGTGCAAATAAAAACCACCCATATAAACATAATGAGCAAATAAACAATCAAAATATAAACAATTCTGAATGTTTTGGTGTAAAATTTGTTAAAATCTATCCAGAAATAACTTCACAATATTTTTTTGAAAAAATATGGTTTTGGTTGATTATATAGGGATTTTTGTTTACAAGTTTAAAGACTTTTGTCACCATACTTTGTATTCTTATTGTCTCAAAGTCAACATTAAGTGCATGCAAATTCTTATGTATATCACAGTTCTCTTACTACCACACTACGTCAGCATCTAATACATTTAACTTGATCGGTATACCATATACGACAGTTCTCTTACTACCACACTACGTCAGCATCTAATACATTTAACTTGATCGGTATACCATATTATGAAAAGAAACAATAAGCAGTAATGGTAAACAATTGCACCAATATCAACAAAACGGACATCTTCCTCTCACTTTAACTCACTGAACATATAAAAATGACCACGACATGTGACGATTGAAATCAGCTCCTGGCTTGGGATAGATACAAAAAGATTGATTTAAGAAATAATCAATGGCTGCCATGGATTATTTCGATTCTAATAGGGCAAATACGGTAATTTACTTGCAAAACGCCGCCTATACACACAGCAATGTATTTGGCTGCTCCGTTACCCTCCCGAACACAAAGATACGATTTCTGTTATTTCTAGATACGATTTCTGTCATTTGAGATTACTAAATGTTGTCATTGATGAACATCAATTCAAAAGAAAGGGAAAAGACTACAAATCCCACTTCGACAAGGAGGCGTACACGAAGCCAAAAAACGTCAGGATCTCTATGTTCTAAACTGGAAGTCTTCATATGACGTCATGTTGTTTACGTGCCAAAATTGTCAACAACATTTCGCGGAATTTCTACGGTAAATGTAGGTCAGTATAACGTACACCATTTCGCGGGAGGGTACACGGAATAGCCGAATTGACAACATTACCGCGTTTGCGCTAAAAGTGTTGTTGTTGAGTATTATATAAACTGACGATAACACAGCGTCATATTAGAATTTGATTTGATTTTTGGGGTTTAACTTTCAACAATATTTCAGCTATATCATGGCGACCAGATTTAGCGGTGGAAGAAGCCTGAGTACCCGGAGAGAACCATGGACCATGGGCAAGCAACTGGTAAACTTTATCACTTGCGGCTGCGAATAGAGTGCACCATTTTTTGTAATTTACAAAGGTGGGCGCGAACCCACGCCGTATTGGTGATAGGCTTGCATGAGTTGTTAGATCCAACGATCTAACTCATTGAGCCACCCGGTCCCCCTAGATACAAACATGTGGCGATGATAAACCAGTTAATGGCATCACAACCCTCCCCTCTAATTAAATTCATATTTACATGGTAATAGATATAAAACGAGTAAGCTAATTAAATTTCAATATGAATGTGATATCAACCTGGACATTTTTTTCAAAAATAAGTCCTAAAACACAGTCTTACCACACAGTAATTTCTAGTTTTATACATACAATGTAATATCTTCCGCGAATTGTTATAATTTATAGATATCTATATCTATTACTCAAAGGTGTGCCAAAGCCTAATGGCAGACGACATGCATCAGAGATAGCTACAATGGCTTTAGACCTGTTGGATCACATAAAGAAACTAGAGATTCCTCATCTTCCGGGAATAAAACTAAAATTAAGAATCGGAGTTCATTCTGGTAAGTTTTCTATTGAAAAAGTAATTTCTTTTACATTTTCCATGTATTGTTGTATAAATCGGTCTATCGTCTGCTGGTAGACGACCTGATACCATTAAAAACATAGATATCTAATTTAGTGCGTGCGATACGTTTCTGGAATAACTTCGTCATATAGACTCCATATTGAAATACTGGAAAGACAAACAATTTAAAAGTGTTTGGGAGCGATAAAACCAAAGGAGTTAAACATGATAGCAAAATTCGGAAAAAAAATCACCTATGGATGAGGGAGGAGAACCTTAGTTTTGATAATAATTACATTATTTAGGAAATGTAAATTTCAATAACAATTATATCTAATGAACCATGACAGTGCTGAAACACTGACTACAAGGTGGATGCAGGAACGGATCCAGGATTTCAAGTTAGGGGGCGCACTTAAAATTTTTGGGGGTATTTTGTGTGAAAAATCACGATTTTACACAAACAAAATCATATTTTTTCCAATTTTAAGTGGGGGGGGGGGCGCCGGGTGCGCCTCCCCCTGGATCCGCCCCTTGGATGATACCCTCGGCGACTTATAGTCCACCAACGTATTATTCATGTAGTACATTTCATGTTCACCCTTTGATTAACATTACGCCTCTGACGGAATCAAGTAATTATTTCTGAATGCCTCTGACGGAATCAAGTAATTATTTCTGAATGCCTCTGACGGAATCAAGAATAATTTTAATATAAAAACTTAGATGTCTAATGTTAAAGTTATGTATCCTGTGGATTTAGCATCACGAGATTTCGTCATATTGGCTAACACACATTGTTAATGGTGTTTATGTTTGTGTTTATCTTTATGCTTATGTTTATGTTTGTGTTTATCTGTCCAGTCGGATTATATATGAATGGGGAATTGAACAGATGCAATCAGGAGGCTCAGACGTCGGGGTCAATTTCGAGATTCTGCACCACATATTTATAGTGGAAGATATTAGTTGAAATATTCGTAGTGTTGGTATACGAGATTGTAGGAACACAATGATGTCTATAATAGGGAGGAATAAATATTTCACTCATTTCTAATTAAGATATTCCCTAGTTTAATGCCATGGCATTAGTGTCGTTGTTGTACAAAGAATGCAGTTTTGAAGGGAGCAGTAATTATTTCTGATTGCTTCAATGTCTTTTCAGCTTTCCTTTACAACTTGTTTGGATGTACTTTGTCGTCTCGTGTCAAATAAATAGCAATTCAAATAGCTTTTGTAATCCCTTCAGTGTATAGGTAAAACGGTTTTGATTTCCCTTCGGATCTCTTTATCATAAAATGAAATGAACAAATTAAGTAAATCTTTCTCATTAAAGGTCAAGTTAAACACATTAATTAAGCTTGTGAGATGAAAAATGAAGTAAATATTCCATACTCACAAAACCACATTAAACTTGCGTAATGTATTATTGTTTTACAAATATTACAGGACCAGTCTTGGCTGGAGTTGTAGGCACGAAGATGCCACGCTACTGTTTATTTGGAGAAACTGTCAGCATTGCTTCAAAAATGGAATCACAAGGCCGAGGTAAATATATAATGGTAAACTAGTATCTCAATTTGTTTATCTCTATCAACTAATAAAAATGATAAAATTGTCCATTGTAAAGTTGAACAGTCTTCAATGTATCAACAACAACAACAAATAGTAATAATAAAGTGAATAAATAAATAAAAAAATCATAAAATCATAAAATTAAGTTGCAGTTTTCCATTGAATAAATAAAATCGTTTATATTTTAGTAAAATCTAGAAAATTAAGTAGCAGTTTTTCATTGAATAAAAAAAAATTTGAAAATTAAGTTGCAGTTTTTCATTGAATAATAAAACTGATTTAAATTTTAGTAAAATATTGAAATTTAAGCCATAATATTTTCTCTCGAAAAATCATTGATATGTATTTTTCATGTAATAAATACATCTCACTCTGGTACTAGCAGTTAGCAATTGGTTCTTATATGTAGTCGTAGCGATTTTAACAGAAAAACGATACATTTGTAAAGTATTATATGTGTTATGTACTGATAGAGAAAGTTGTACGAAGTATGACATTACCATAGGTTCTAAAAAAATGAATTACAAATATATGGTAAAGATCATTGTTATTTGGGTGTTCACTCTGCAGAATTTGTTTTTCGTGTTGTCATGAACAAACTCTGGAGATACAAGGAAGTGAAAACAAATTCGTAAATATATATAAACAAAAATATGTATAAAAAAAAAGGTAGAAGACGAAAAAACCAATAAAGATACTCTTTAAAGGAATATTGCAGATGAGCTGTGGGTGACCTCAGGTATTAAGTACGTGATTCATTCTAGTTTTTATAGGAAAATAATTATGAACATATCCATTGTAAAGAGAATAAAATAATGTTTTTTTTTCATATCTGGAGAACAAGTATAATAAAATGGAAAACAAAAAATACCAATAGAAAACTCGTTGGAGGAGATAAAATCGATACCCCAAAAACATTAATGGTTTAAACATATTTATTTGTCATAAACAAGACAAAAGGATCGGGCACAAATTATACAATTTAGGTTGCCGTCTCCGTTATTTACATGATATACATACATTGACATATACTGACATAAACTACATTTAACATGATAACAATCGGTAACAGAGATAAAACAGACGTGTAAACTTCAGCGAAATAAATACATTTCGAGTACACCTTTTTGTGATAGGATGTATGAGAGAGGTTATTAAGGTAAACATTTTTTTTAACTGATTAATTTCCTTTAAGTAGCTTTCGCTTTACCTTTTAAAATTACATATGTTACAAGGAAAAAAAGATATTGATTGAGATAAAAGAAAGAAGAAAAAAGGGGGAAAAAAGAAGAAAATAAAGAAAGGGGGAAAAGTAACATGCTTGCAATCCTGGTATGGTAATTTCAAAATTTAGTTAATGAAGCGTCCTGTTTCTTTGATAAATAATTGAACTAGCTGGAAAACAAGGCTGTTGGTTTCATAACTTTCGCCTTCATCGTCATAAAGTAATACATTCAATACAAAAGGTATATTTATTAATTGTATATCATTTTTCAACTTATTTCTTGTAGTAACATATTTTGTGCAGTATAAAAAATAATGTTCAGTAGTTTCAGGACTAACTCTACATGAACAAATGGGATTTTCTATAAGATTACTTCTGAAAAGATCTGGAGAAAACCTTTCCCCTTTCTTATTCTCATTATATCTAAATGATCTCCAACAGTTTCTTGAAGATAGGAATGTATGTGGTTTGGATTGTATATCTGATGAGATCGAAGGAGAATTTGATATTTATTTAAAACTCTTTGTGTTACTATATGCTGATGATACAGTTTTATTTTCGGACTCTGCATCAGATCTACCACTACAACTAAATAATGTTTGTGACTACTGTAATATCTGGAAGCTTAATGTTAACTCTAGCAAAACTAAAATTATATTTTTTTCTAGTGGTCGATTGCCCCACAATATTAACTTTTCATATGATGGAAATGCGATAGAAATTGTCAATGAATTCACATATCTAGGCCTGAATTTCTCAAGAACAGGTAGTTTTACAAATGCGAAGAAGATTTTAATTAATAAAGCATATAAGGCTATGTACGAGGTATTAAAGAAGGGGAGGTTACATAACTTGTCAATTAAATCTCAATACGATCTTTTTGATAAAATTGTGAAGCCAATCCTGTTATATGGGTGCGAAATATGGGGTTCGGCAGCATAGATATTATTGAAAGAGTGCACTTAAAATTTTGCAAGTTAATATTGAATTTGAAGAAGTCAACTCCGAATTTTATGATATATGGAGAACTTGGCATTTATCCTATGTCCGTCTATATAGAACTACGCATGATAAATTTTTGGTCAAAAATGGTAAATGGAAATGATAGTAAAATTGCAAACATTTTGTATAAATACATGTTTTTGAAAAATTCGCAAGATCAATATAAGTCTGAATGGTTGAAATGTATTAAGAATATATTAGATAGATGTGGATATAGTAATGTATGGATATCTCAAGGAAATGTAAACTCAAAATGGTTAAGTATTAGTTTAAAGCAAAAAATATTTGACCAATTCCAACAAAAATGGAGATCTGATATTGAAAACTCGCCAAAAGGGTTGTCTTACAGATTATTTAAAGAAAGGTTCGAATATGAGCATTATTTAGATATTTTACCAGATAANCATAGAATTGAACGACAAAATAGACACTGTAATTTATGTCAATGCCAAGAACTTGGTGACGAATTTCATTATATACTTCAGTGTCAATCTCTAGTAGATATCAGAAAACAATTTTTAAATCCTTATTTTATACACAGAATTAATATATTAAAGTTCGGAAAATTGTTTCAATCTAAACAAAAAAGTAAACTAAAAAATCTTTGCAAATTTATAAGGGTTATAAATTCTCAAGTGGTTCTTCCAGGTTAATCCTCTGTTGTTGCTGTACTGTATTTGTTAATCATTTTACTTATTTCATCTTATCATGTGTGTTATTATTATTTATGTTATCATATTGAACAAATTCTTTGTACCGCTGTACTTACTATGGTGTTTAAGAAATAAAGAATCTTGAATCTTGAAATCTAAAGAACTACATTTTTGGCGTAGTCTGGCATGAAGTATATTCAGGTTTTTATTGCCGGTGAAGTGATAAGTAGGAGGCCGGGGAAATTGAACGAATTTTTGCTTTAATTTTCTTTTAAAAATATGTACAGACGGGGAATTGCGTATAGTTAAGTCTAGATAATTCCAAAATTTGAGGGTTGATGGGAAAAATGATTTCTGGTACAGAGTAAGACGTGATAGAGGTGTGGTATAATTTTGACTACTTTTCAAGTTATAGTTAGTAGATTCAGAGACAAGTGATGGCATCAGATCAGTTAAATATTCAGGACACTGGCCTTGGGTTATTTTGTAAAATAAAACAAGTTTTGGCTGTTCCCGTCTGATAAATAGTTTTTCCCAACCCGTTTCGCGATATAATGATTCTTTGCCTGTATATATAGTCAATGCTGTAATAATTCTGGCAGCTTCGAGATTGATTTTTTCTAAACGATCGGCATTCATCTGACCACAGTTGTCCCCATACCTCACAAGAATACTCCAAAATAGGAAGAATAAACGTTAAGTATATTCTTTCTAAATATTCACGGTCAAGCTTGAACTTAAGTTTTCTTAGAACATTTAATTGTTTTTGACGCTTTTTCAATAATTTTATTAATATGAATAGTCCACTTGCACATTAATACAGGACTACCCACTTTGTTGCTTTGGTACAGGCACTACAATAAAAAGGGGCGAGGTTAAATTGTTATACGGGCCTAAAACTCTTAGGAGTATGTATAATTAACCAATATTTGTATATTATCATTCAGCAAACAAGATACAGATCAGTCACACCACAAGAGAACTACTTTTTGCTACGGAAGGATTTGTTATTGAGGAGAGAAAAGACAGCGAAATGAGAGTAAGTCATCAATAATTTGTATATGGTCATAATACACATTGCATATGACATTTGAATTATTTGGATTTGATTAAGGTCATTGCAGAAACGCGCCGTGTGCACTAGATTAGATATGTACGTTTTTATATTAAGAACAATGTATCGACAGTGGGTTCGGTAAATGTTCATAGTTGAAGAAAATTTGGAAGATACCAAAAGGAGTAAACCAGGAGCCGTTAATCAGAGGAATACAATGGCCAAAAGGAGTAAACCAGGAGCCGTTAATCAGAGGAATACAATGGCCAAATACAATGGCCAAAAGGAGTAAGCCAGGAGCCGTTAATCAGAGGAATACAATGGCCAAAAGGAGTAAACCAGGAGCCGTTAATCAGAGGAATACTATGGCCAAAAGGAGTAAACCAGGAGACGTTAATCAGAGGAATACAATGGTCAAAAGGAGTAAACCAGGACCCGTTAATCAGAGGAGTACAATGGTTAAAAGGAGTAAACCAGGAGCCGTTAATCAGAGGAATACAATGGCCAAAAGGAGTAAACCAGGAGCCGTTAATCAGAGGAATACAATGGCCAAAAGGAGTAAACCAGGAGCCGTTAATCAGAGGAATACAATGGCCAAAAGGAGTAAACCAAGATACGTTAATCAGAGGAATACAATGGTCAAAAGGAGTAAACCAGGAGCCGTTAATCAGAGGAATACAATGGCCAAAAGGAGTAAGCCAGGACCCGTTAATCAGAGGAGTACAATGGCCAAAAGGAGTAAGCCAGGATTCGTTAATCAGAGGAATACAATGGCCAAAAGGAGTAAACCAGGAGC
>MJUT01053445.1:86772-105244 GCA_002080005.1 Gigantidas platifrons
CCTCCAGTTGTTTGTAGGAGGGCTCATGTCTTATGTATGTTATTTGTGTTTGTTCGGTTCGTTTTGACCTCCAGTTGTTTGTAGGAGGGCTCATGTCTTATGTATGTTATTTGTGTTTGTTTGGTTCGTCTTTACCTCCAGTTGTTTGTAGGAGGGCTCATGTCTTATTTATGTTATTTGTGTTTGTTTGGTTCGTCTTTACCTCCAGTTGTTTGTAGGAGGGCTCATGTCTTATTTATGTTATTTGTGTTTGTTTGGTTCGTCTTTACCTCCAGTTGTTTGTAGGAGGGTTCATGTCTTATTTACGTTATTTATCTTTGTTTGGCCTGTCTTTACCTCCAGTTGTTTGTAGGAGGGCTCATGTCTTATTTACGTTATTTGTGTTTGTTTGGCCTGTCTTTACCTCCAGTTGTTTGTAGGAGGGCTCATGTCTTATTTATGTTATTTGTGTTTGTTTGGTTCGTCTTTACCTCCAGTTGTTTGTAGGAGGGCTCATGTCTTATTTACGTTATTTATCTTTGTTTGTGTAGAGTGATGTCCAACACATATTGTGTTGTGTTTTAGGTTTGTTTTTCTTGGTCTTGTGTACGCTTTGTTGCCAGTTTTTCTGGATTGTCCATTTTTGATTGTCCCTTCAGTATTCTTTAACGTTTGTTTACCTTAGCCGACTCATCTGACACAAAAACTGTGCTGAGTATGTTGAAGTTGAGTTCTGCAACTGTATCTACAATTTCGTCTATTTTCGCTGCTTCTAAGTCAGAGCTGCCATATAGAGCTACAAAATACAAATAAACATGACATTTTGTACCCAACTACTATTTCACAGATGCATCAACCAGACAGTGACACAAGATAAAATAAAAATAATAAGTTCTTGAATATTGTTAATATTGAGTTCCATTTTAGATCTATAGAAAATAAAATTACAATTAAAATTCTAGAAATTTAACAAAAGGAGGTAATTTACCGAGACAAACATTTACTCCAGTTCAAATTGCGTGCAGGTGAATCAAAATGTCGTGTACAAAGCATTTCAGCTAATGTTTAGCATGACATATACATTTTAATAATACAATACATGTAATCGATGTGCATTGTTTAACAATGGTTACACGACAGGTGCCACTGGTGGAGCAGCAACTGCGTATACTTCCGGGGTAGCTGAGTTCACCCCAGATATTTAGTGAGGTTCATGCTGTTCGATCTTTGGTTTTCTGTGTAATGTTTTGTAAATCATTGTTTGTCCTCTGTTTTCTTGTGACCATTGCATTGTCTGTCCTTCTTCGACTGGTGGCTTCTTGTTACTCATTAATTGGAAAAAATATCCTTACACACAACTCACCACATCTTTTGGCAACAAATCTAGTAACAGCCATACTTTGACTCAATTGTCTTCCATCCACCTCCAAAAGTGGCATAAATCCAAGTGGCATTTCTGTAATATACAAAATATAACAATGATGAACAAATCCACTTTCAACAATATGTCAATTATATCGTGGTGGTCAGATTTATTGGTGGAGGAAACCGGAGTTCCAGGAGAAAACCAACGACTTGCTGCAATCTTTATCACATGAATTAATGTTGTATCGAGTACACCTCGCCTGAACGGTTTTGAACTCTACAGGATACTTCTAAACTTCAATGTGTTGAAGATTTTTTAGAAGGCATGCTAGGGAAACAAAAATTTGAATAACATATATTTACGAATAAACATTTTTTGATTTTTTTTTGTCTCACAACTCACAATGTTAGTGGTGATAGACATTAATTGCATAGGTAGTAATTAATCCAACAAACATATGATCATGACCATAACGGATCCGATATATATATATAAACCACAAAATAGTCTAAAACCATATTTAATATATATATATATATACAAGTGTGTGGAGGATATTGTAAAAAATATTTACTGCATATTGTACATTCAATATATGGCAATTAAATATGACTATAGTTGTGGTCAAGCACGATGGATGACTTAAAATGCCAAAAATGAGTACTCGAGGTCATCCTCAGTGATTGATTTGCTCAATCTTTAATTTTCTGTGTAGTATTTTGTAGATAATTGTTCGTCCTTTCACTTTTGGTCATTGTATCGTCTGTCCTTATTAGGTTTACGGATTCTGATTACTCCTTTGGTATCCTAAAACTTTTCTTTTCAATAAAAATGCCGAGATTAAACTAATTTTATCCCCCTTTTGTGAAATGATGTGGTCATGCAAGTGTTTTCAATATGAGGTTGGTTTGGTTTATAGTGTTTAACACCACTTTCAGCAATATTAAAGTTACATCGTGGTGGTCAGTTTTATTGGTGGAGGAAACCAGAGTACTCTGAGAAAACCACTGACCTGTCGCAAGTCAATGACAAACTGTATCACATAAGTGTGTATCGAGTACACCTCGCCATGAACGGGGTTGGAAATCACAACTTTGATGGTGATAGGAGTTGATTACACATGTAGTTGTACATCCAACTACTATACGATCACGACCACGACTGCATGAGTAAAGATAATTTTTATGTAATTGTGTTGTATTACTATAATTCAAAGAGATTCAAACACGTGTTTAGGGTTGTCAAATATTATCATGTGTATATCTATTGAATAGGCATTGAAAGTCAATACGTATTGTTTACATAGTCATTCCAAATTATAATTAGCTCAATGTAGACGGTTATGTACCTTAACAGGGTCATTTAATAGGTTTGTTAAAGTGGCAAAATAGATCATCAATGTTATGTCAACAATATATATGACATAAAATGAATAGCATGAAGTAAGGTTGTGTAAAATAACGGGGTCAT
Source organism: Gigantidas platifrons (assembly GCA_002080005.1). NCBI lineage: Eukaryota > Metazoa > Mollusca > Bivalvia > Mytilida > Modiolidae > Gigantidas > Gigantidas platifrons. The sequence goes on from MJUT01053445.1 coordinate 89,588, forward strand.
TTAATAGGTTAGTTTAGCACTGTTAAAGTCACAAAATTGATCAGTTTTATCGATGTATCATTGAATGTACAATGAATGAGTAACATAGAGTAAGAAAAGGGTCATATATAAGTCATATATAAGTCATATATAAGTTTGGTTTGGTTTATGGTTTTTAACGTCACTTTCAACAATATTTCAGTTATATCGTGACGGTCAGTTTTATTGGTGGAGGAAACGGGAGTACCCGGAAAAAACCCCACAGACCTCTAGAAAGTCATTGACAAACTTCATATCACATAATGGTGTATCGAGTACACCTCGCCATGAACGGGATTCGAACTCATAACGTTAGTGGTGATAGGCACTGATCGCACAGGTAGTTGTAAACCCAACTACCATAAGATCACGACCACGACAGTCCCAGGACGCTGAATAATTCGCCAAACATCATATACATCATTGACAGACAACATGCAACAATACAATTAACTAGGTTTAATTAATTTCGCTAACTGAGTATGAACATATCATACCATAGATTTTGAAGATACCATACCATAGATTTTGAAGATACCAAATGGATAATCGAGAACTGTAAAATGACGAAGGACAGACAATAATGTGACCAACAGACAAAACCACAATGGTACACGAACCACTATATAGAAAACTTTAGACTGTACAAGGCAAACCACACTAAAAACTGGAGTAAATCCAGGAAGTCTAATAAATCCCTGCTCCACTAGTGGCCCTCGTCGTTGTATTCATGCTAAAAGTTTTCATTTTGTATTTCAGTTATTTTTTTATGATGAAGCCTGCTTAAGGGTGTAGACCTGGGTTACCCTAAAATTTTCCCATCAATCATTTTTTTTTTTTAATTTGCATCATGGAATAGTTATGTCTAAATACATTATCTGCCAAAGTTTCAAAAATTTTCACCGTGCCGTTTTCTCCATAGCACATCCTAAATATTGCAATTTTGGGGGTATTCTGGACGCCAGATGGTAATACTAGTTTCGGAAGATTCTAATAGATATGCACATTTATTTCTGATTGAAAGGGAATATTTTGGCTTAAATACACTTGAGAGTGTTGTTGTTGAATAAATATGAAATATCTGGCATATCTGAATATCCTGTTTGGAGATAATCACGTGCAAAACAGTGGAAACTGCAAAAAAAGGGGATGCCCTGATGACCACCTTGGTATTAAAAATCGGATTAAAACAATTCCTGTCAATTAATTTCCACCATAAAATTTTACACTGAAGAATAGACATATAGGCATCATTGCACCAAATTATACAAACTTTTTATGTTTTTCATGGCACCCAGAAAAAAAAATGAAATTGTCGAGGAAAGTTACCACACACCCATATTTTGCTAGTTTCTTTGTTTGCGAGATAAAAAAAATAACAAGTTACCAATAACAAAAAAGTTTTGAATTCTTATAATTGACACAGTGGATGTCCAAATTACCAAATGACTGCATTTGTCTTTTTTATTTTCAGGTCGGCTGAGGAGGGGGAGGGATGGTTTGAGGGTGACTATACTTGATTAATTCATTAAAGAAAAAAAACCACAGAGAGCCACCCAGCTGTATTGTTAAATTCCTTTAAATTCTGTCCTCCAGTTGTATTCGTTTGATTCTGATTATTCTTTATTTGTCTTAGGAGAAGGAGACGGCAGTATAATAGAGGATCAGATAATATTACCATTTTTTCCCAAACATTGCTTTCTATTTTTTACTACCGTATAATTTGCTCTATAGTTTCATAATATCTAAGATTCTGATGAATATATTTATTTTTTGTTTTTTTACAAACGCTTGAAATTCAATAGAAAAAGGTTGTCACACAAATTGTATTACATTTCTGGCATTTTTGACAACATATTTCGATGAACATTTTTTCTGGAAAGAGATAGTTCAATGATATTTTGTGGGCATACAATAATAACACACTGCCTGACACTGGCATAAGCAGCAATAATATATTAAAATACAAGGAGCACAACTATGGAAAGGTAAAAGGAAAAGGAGTCATATTTTTTAACTGGCCAAATCCAATGTAAGCAATCTTTGTCACCAAGAAGCTTGGAATTGAGGTGGAATTTTCAAACGCACAGATGATCATATATTTGAGAAGACACTGAAAATAGAGTTATCTCCCATACCCCAAGTCTACACCCTTAATACTACATAAAATATTTTAAAACACTAAATCAATATTCTTACTGGGTTTCAGTGCTGGCCAATCAGCTTGCTCTACACGTACGTCCTCATATTTAATCCCTGCAGCTGCTAAACACAGGCGAGCAACCTCTGCCCTACCTCTGGCATTAAAGTAGGTGAGTTTATAGGACGAATTCTTGCTGAAATAAAGAATATTTTATATACATACATACGGATAAATTTAAGTAAAACATTATTTGGTGAATGACTGACGATTCTGTTTATGTTAAAGAGAAGTACACAAGGAACGGACAACAAAAGTGATTTTTGAAGAAATCACCGAGAACAAAGCTAGGAGTACGTTCACATGTTTTAGAGGGTTAAGCATCATTTGTCTCAAATATGTCACCGGTATTGAAAATATATTTAAAAAATTCAAACAGCGATTATCGTGCACATTGAATGAGAATTTCCAGCTCATCAGACAATAAACGATATTAAAACCAAATACAGAATATTTTTTTTAATGATTTTTCTTTAATTTGGCTTCTATTATTTGTTGTATTATTTTTACGTTGTCATCTACTTTTGTATATATTAAAAATATTTCTGAAATTACTTTTATTTCACTTAAATTTACAAATCTAGGACTTATCACCGGGTTTGTAACAAGAGTAACACGATGAGTGTCACTACTGGAGCAGGAAATGCCTGCTCTTCCGGAGCACCTGAGTTCACTCCTGGTTTTTTATGTGATTCCGTCGTGTTGTTAAATCTAAAGTTTTCTGTGTAGTGTTTTGCAGATCATTATTTATCCCTTTGTTTTAATTCTTTTTGTATTGTCTTAACTTCGGCGATACTATCATCACTAACGTTGTGAGTTCGAAACCCGCTCGGGCGAGGTGTACTTGATACCACATTATGTGATAAAGTTTGTCAGTGACTTGCGACAGGTTGGTGGTTTTCTTCTGGTACTCCAGTTTCCTCCACAAATAAAACTAACCGCCACGATATAACAGAAATATTGTTGAAAGTGGCGTTAAACACCATAACCCTAATCTTAACCCCATTCGGCGATATACGGCTTCTGATTACCCCATTTAAAACTTTTCTGTTAATTATTACTACTATATTTCTAATAAGAATTACCTTGCACCGGAGCCCATGATGTTATCTTCTATATAAACTGGTATACTCAACTAAGACTATATGATAATTTACTTATCGACCTGATCATTTAAAGCCAAACACTATTTTCAAATTCGTTTGTTGTGGAAACCTGTTCTAAATGTTAAACTTTCAATATTCACACGAATTGGTTGAATCACCCTAGTCATAGTGTTCTAAATAATAAACTTTGATATGATCTGATATTTCACAGTATTGTAAATTTCATATTCAAATTTCATGTCTACAAGTTTGTGTCATAGTCATAATTATTATTGTTATTATTGGGGGGGGGGGGAGATATGCACTTTTCCGACTTTGATTACAAAATTATGTGTTTTACATGAGTTATTTCCTTTTAAAATTGCAAATTATCACCTTTCATACAAAATACACTGAAAATAACATATATTTTGCTATACTCTGTGAAAAAATTATAATGTTGGGACAACTTGCGAATTTTATATTTGCTATTAAATTATCCTTTATTTTTCAAATATCTGCAAATTTTGAGAAAATTCTACTCAAATTTGATTCCCTTTCCAATGCTCTTGCTAAACTTCGGTATAATTTTATCCGTCGAAGGGGAAATAACTTGTATAGAAAGGGTGTAAAACGTATAAATTTAGAATCGGATCGGGAATGTGCAAAAGGTCTATTATTATCATTATTAGCATTAAGAAACAATAGACCAACTGCACATTTCTGACTTAAATATAAAATTATACGTTTTTACACTCTTTTATATGAGTTCTTTCAATTTCTCCGCCGACCAATGGCTAAATTTTCTTATTTTTAATTACGACGGTGGTTATTTCTATGATAATTTCCCCAAACAAATTATTTTCGAAGGTCAACGACTGAAAAATTGGTCATAGCAGACACAGAATGCTACCAGTAGATTACGGTATTTCTCCACTCTCGATAATTCATTTTTCAAATTTGAAGGTTCTCGCTAAAGATCTAGCATTAAAATGTGATAATTTAACTTCCTCGATCGTGAGAAGAAATATAATATTTTGCTGGTAAGAGAAGGATAATCTATTTTTAGGTCCCTGATCATTTAAATCAAAACGTGATTTTCAAATTCGTCTATTGTTTAAAACTTGTTCTGAAGGTTAAACTGTTAGTAATTGTTTGACTTTTTTAGTCATGTCATATATGATAAACCTTATTTCACGGTTTTATAAATTTGATATACAATGGAGAATACCCTCCAACTTTCCATTTTTAATTTATGCAAAATGTAGAAAGCCAAATTAAATAACAATTAACAAAAATAAAACAATAATTTTTTATTGGTATACATCCTTTCGATTCTAAAGTTCGGAAAATTGTTTCAATCTAAACAAAAAAGTAAACTAAAAAATCTTTGCAAATTTATAAGGAATATAAATTCTCAAGTAGTTCTTCCAGGTTAATCCTCTGTTGTTGCTGTACTGTATTTGTTAATCATTTTACTTATTTCATCTTGTCATGTGTGTTATTATTATTTATGTTATCATATTGAACAAATTCTTTGTACCACTGTACTTACTATGGTGTTTAAGAAATAAAGAATCTTGAATCTTGAAATCTTGATTCTCGTTTAAATTTAGATATTACAAGGTCTTTCACGTTTATTAAATGTTTAGTTTAAACATATTTTATTTGCATAAAAGTTGCAAATGGGATTGGACACAAGTTATAACATCATTAATGAAGTCCTTTCCCTTTTACAAAAATATTAAAAAAAAAATGATTACACATAATGGCGATAATTATACAAATAAATTTTACAACATGATATATTTAGACGATAATAATAAATTAAGTATAAAGAAGAATAAGGTGAAATAATATGTTCAATACAGTGGAATAAAGAAGAAGGAGGAGTTCAAACAAACAAAAAACAACATTGACTGGAGTGAGTATGCTAGTTCATTCATTAGTTAAAGCGCTGGCCGGGTGCTTCTAATAAAAGAATAAACAGCAGAGAAGATTTTAATGTTTTGATTAGTAGTCAGATTTTCATCACCAGCTAATATCAGTTCAATTGTAACTATGTAATTCTTTAATTTATTCAAGATTTCCCTATGTATACCCCCCGCAAACAAAGTTTGGGAGGTATATAGGAATTACCCTGTCCGTCCGTTCGTCCATGTACCTTGTAAGCGCAACTCCTCCTAAACTGCTTATTGGATTTTTATGACACTTTACACACTTGTAGTACACTACCTGCAGATGTGCATGATGGAATATGGTTGCTGTCCAAAATTTAAAAGGGGAGATAATTCAACTTATACTTTCACGAAAAGGGGGGGGGGGCATATACCTTGTAAGCGCAACTTCTCGTAAACGTCTTATTGGATTTTTATGAAACTTTACACACTTGTAGTACACTACCTGCAGATGTGCATGTAGGAATATGGGTACTGTTCAAAATTTAAAAGGGGAGATAGTTCAACTTTACTTTCACGAAAAAGGGGGGGGGGCATGTACCTTGTAAGCGCAACTCCTACTAAACTGCAAGCGGGGGGTATCACTCAGTGAGGTCACTCACAGTTCTAGTTTCATTATAAAAAGAACATTCAAAGAAAAAGAAATAACCCATGACCACAGATACATGCAGGACTTTAAATTGACAAGGTGCAAATCTGCATATTAAATGTTCACCTATTGTCTGTCTGCGGTCTGTTCGTTTCTTGTTGTTTGTATTGCGAGAATTTATATTAAAGGGATAGTGCCTGTAAGCTTGGTATTGTTATTTCTTTACCGTCTTTTTTGTCCTTGAAAGTTAATATTTATATTTATCCTTGTTGTTTTGTATCCTGGTCGCTCCTCTGCTATAACATCCGGGTCGCTCCTCTGCTATAACATCCGGGTCGCTCCTCTGCTATAACATCCGGGTCGCTCCCTCTGCTATAACATCCGGGTCGCTCCCTCTGCTATAACATCCGGGTCGCTCCTCTGCTATAACATCCGGGTCGCGCCTCTGCTATAACATCCGGGTCGCTTCTCTGCTATAACATTCGGATCATCCTACTTCTAGAACATGCCATTAGCATTTTGAGCAGTATGTTCGTGTTTGCTATCGGATGTGAATAAAGTTCATCACTACCACACAATATTTGCTATTTTCAATTTAATAAACGCTAGAAAATACCGAAGGGGCTAACAGAAAAGGACAATCCAGAGAAACTGGCAACATAGGGTACACAAGACGAAGAAAAACAAAACAAAATCACAACACAATATGTGCTGGGCATAATATACGTAAACAATCAATGTAGACCTACGTAAATGATCATTTTATTGATATGTATTGCCTTTCTATCCAATAAAAACTACCCATTTCGGTGCCCCATTTTCTAGTCACATTATCACGTGTAAATCAAATACAGTGTTTATACGATCTGGTTATAAAGTTTATAAAACACTAAAAATATATTTATAATTGTTCGGAATTTTTCTACTTTTCTAATCAGAAGACACCGGAGATATTTAATATTTCAGTCGAATCAATATTAAATGATGATATGAGTTAGAATTATGGTGTTTAACGTCACTTTCAATAATTTTTCAGTTTTATCGTGGCGATCAGTTTTATCGTGGCGATCAGTTTTATCGTGGGCGATCAGTTTTATTGGTTGAGGAAACCGGAGAGTCCAGAGAAAACCACTGACCTTTCGTAAGTCACTGACAAACTTTATTACATAATGTTGTATCGAGTATACCTGGCATGGGCGGAATTAGAACTCACAACTTCAGTGGCTATTCTCTGATTGCATAGGTAGTTGTAAATCCAACTACCATACAATCACGACAACGACGGCTCCTCGTGATCTGTATATCAAATATCAACATAGACATGCGTGTAAGAGATATATTTTATATTATTTTTTTAAGACATAACAGTATCTGTAATCTGCAATAAAGTATTGAATTTAAATAAATGCTAGAAAAAACCGAAAGGAGAATCAAGAATTGACAATCTAGAGAAAACCGAAGGGACAATCAAGAATGGACAATCTAGAGAAAACCGAAGGGACAATCAAGAATGGACAATCTAGAGAAAACTGAAGGGACAATCAAGAATGGACAATCTAGAGAAACTGGCAACATTCGGTACAAAAGACACAGGACGAAGACAAACAAGCAATCTAAAAAAACCACAATACATAAAACTAAATCGATGAGCAACACGGACCTCACCAAAAACCGGGTGGACCCATGGGCCCGCGAAGGGTAAGCAGTTACTGCCTCTTATAAGACACCCGCCATGTTTTTCATATAGTCAATATGTGTTGGACACCACTATACACAATCAAGCGCAAATAACGTAAATAAGACAAGAGCCCCCCTACAAACAACTGAAGACCATCGTTTTTATTCGGAAATCGTAGCGGGCATCATAACACAGAATTCAGAACGTAAAGATATCTGATAGGACAAAATATTAGTTACGGCAGCGTGGTACTATATAATACACATAAGACAGCATGGTGTAACTGGTGTTATGAATTGTGTATATACAATATACGTATATTGCCGGGAAATATAAATTTTATTTGTGTAAGTTTTAGAAATAGGTAGAAAAGCAAATCTTTGGTCTGTTTCGGATCGAGTGCAAATTAATTTTATAATTACCGACAATGTACGTCTATTGCGTTTATCTTGGAATGCCAAAAAAGTCCAAAAACAAATACAAAATTATCTGAAAAGAGCAGTCTAAACAATTGTCGTTGTAATCGTTTCCAATGGTGTCCTCTGTGACGTCATCGTCTATATACTGTTACTGTCTTTAGTTTGAACATATTTTATTAATTAATCAATATAGTACAATAACATAAATTGTAATATGATACATACTGAATATTACATGTCAAAATCTGTATCACATGCCGTATCAACCCGAGAACCCTATATCATCCCAAGGGCCACCAGTCCGAGGGGTGATATAGGTCGAGGGTTGATACGGCACATGATACAGATTTTGACATGTAATGTTCATTATATCATATATTTCAACCATGCTTTTGATAATGCAAAAAAATGTACATATATATTTATGAAAATTTTGAATTTTTTTGAGAATTTGAAATTTTTTAAAATTTTGATTTTTTTTTTAATTTTATGAAATTTTGGAAAATTTTGAAGAATTTTGAAATTTTTTGGGTATACGATATCGGATATAGGATATACGATATAGGGTATACGATATAGGTTATGCGATATAGGGTATAAACGATATAGGCATGGGACAATCATTGATAATGCATATACAAAACACCTGTATTTTAATCTAAATTATGATATAATACAAATAATTAAAGGGATTCGAAAACAAGTTTAGAAAACCTTTTTACGGTAGCTCTACATGGACCAGGTACCGGGAAAGTTTTATTAGGTCAATGACGAGATAACACTGAAGTTTATATTTAAGAAATAATTCATGGGGGCTTGAATATATACTGATTTTACCACGGGTTGGCCCTTTATGCCAAATATTTTACCATGAGCGATAGCGAGGGGTAAAATATCGACTCTTAGGCCACTCCAAATTGATTACTTGTTCTTCAGATTTTTTCATTAAAAAAATGGAGCGGGTGAGCGAAATTTTCTTAACTATTTTTTTTTTTTATTGAATTTTTGGAGGTGCTAAAATCTTGAACAAGCGAGCGACACTTTTTTTTTTTAATCATTTTCCCCCTCATTTTTGTGTTTTTAAATGAGAATTCAAGATAATTTTATAAGCGGGCGACTTTTTTTTTATTTCAAATTGTTTAAAAATCATGAAACATGAAGAGGGAATGTTGAAGAAATGGTGAGGAAACATTTTTTGTCGAAATTTTCAATCTGAATTTTAAGGTGCGAGCGGGTTCGAAGAACAAGTATTTAATTTGGAGTGGCCTTACAAATGTTTTACACTGGTTGCCACCTCATGCATCTTACAAAAGTTTTATCGTGGATTAGAATCTCACGTATCATACAAAGGTATTACTTTGGATTATAATTTCATGTATATTACATAGAGTAATTAGTAATTTTAAACTGTGAAACGATTTACATGTACATGTATATATGTTGACAATTATATTACTGTAACCAATCCAACAAAGATTACCATGACAACCATGATAACAAAAATCAGTATGTTCTATGGTGAAAGTTTACGTCATCAGACATTGGAACTTTGCATCAACCTTTGTATCTGTGTCTACTTCTATGGCAGTTACAAAGAGTTCGGTATACCCAAAATGCATTTGTATGTTTATTAGTCGACACTTGCCTCTTTCAACATCGGGAATAGGTACACAGAGCTGCCCCAATTTTCTTACTCCGTCATCAATTGTATATTTAGGATTAGGCACACTTGTTTCATACACTTCTACAGAGGCTTCAGTGTCATAAGAATGCGATGGATAACAATGGACATCAAATACGCTTTCTCCAACAACAAGTTGCTGGCCCTTATTCACAATGATTTTGAATATATCCGTACATTTCTCTTGTCCTTCAACAATACATTTTAGGTGTAGTGGATGTTGTGTACTATCGAATGGTTCATTGACACATATACCGTATGTTCTTGGGGATATTCGTTCTTGAATCAAACGTGGGTTATTTCCAAACATCACTGCCCCCTTTACAATGGCGAGTACAGCATCTTGAGGGCAGATAACTTCCATATTTGGAAATGCACTTTTTATACGATCATATAAAATTGGAGACTGGGAAAACCCACCAACCATCAAAATTGTTCCTATACTTTTCCCACGCAACTTTTTGCTGGAGAACAACATTCTTAAATGGCTTATTATTTCTTCTACTGATTTTGTGAAGCATTCTTTTATTAAATCATTTTTGAATCGTACTTTATCATTGACGGCCATTGCCGAATCTGAATATGTGGTTTGTTTTATATATTCAGCCATCGTTCCTTTGAACTGTCTTTTTTCACGCAGCAGATTAAACAGGGTTACTGGGATTCTCATTGTTATGGTATCATTTGAAGATTCTTTAATAACCTTTTTCTTGCTTTCAAATCCTCTCGTGACTTCTAAAAGGTCTTCATGATGATCTTGTATAAAGGATCTCCATACATCCTTCCCAAACATGTCCTCCAGTATTGAAAAGTATTCTTCATTTACGAAGATGCCACCCCAAGGTCCACCCGTCGGACTTTCTAATTCGCTGAGATGTGATTCACCCTTGACCTCATAACACGTGACGTCCACTGTACCGCCTGTAAAAAGTCACGTGATATAATTTATTCTTATCATAAACGTTGTTTATTGGTTCCATTAGTCAACAAACCATTGTACAATTAAGCCGAGCTAATCAACATTATATGTACAGTCAAACCTGTAGAGGCCACTCAAGGGGAACATGAGAACCAATCTAATTAAGAGGAGTTTGAAAATACCAAAGGGGTAATCAGAATTCGTAAATCGAAGGGCAGACAATACTAAGTATTATAGACAAAAGAAAAAGGACAATTTAAGGACAAACAACGATCTACAAAACATATAATAAAACTGAAGATCGAGTAACACGAACCCCACTAAAAACGGGGTGAACTAAGATGCTCTGGAAGGGTAGACAGCTCCTGTTCCACTAGTGGCACCCGTCGTGTTAATCTAGTTACAAACCCGGTGTTAAGTCATGAATGAGGAAAAGGACCGGGAAGTGTTTACGACAAGTGGAACATATCCATGGTCATATGATAGATCTACAGTCAAACTTGTTTATAAAGGCCACTCAAGAGAAAATGTCGCCTTTACAAGCAGTTGCCCTTTATATACAGGTTAAATTTATATGCACTAATCATTAATGGGAAAAATGAAACTGCCCTTTACAATCAATGATTTGTTATATAGATGTTCCCTTTAAGGCAGGTTTGAACTTTGTATTTAAAAATAAATGTATTTTGTTTAAAATAAAGTTGATACACCCACATCTAAGAACATCTCCTTAGGGGTCATGTCAGATACCCTTTCATTCATCTTTTACCGTCCAATCATATGCAAGGGGGGTAAATAAATGGACCAATCGAACAACAGCAATCATCGTGTGTTCTGTTTGTTTCGGGGTATCATTAACCGTGAGAGAAAACATACAACAAACAAATATGTATATGTCCAACTACATATTGCACTTACTATCGGTTATTTATTGTTGACTTTATATTGAAATATAATGTAGGTCATTTGCACATTTTCGTCTTGATTCTAAAATTATACTTTTTTCATGTTTTTGTATGAGTTGCTTCCCTTAATGCGGACAAACATGTCCATATCCAGCAAAATTCAGCACAAATGAACAAATATTCTCCACATACTGTGTATAAAATCTAAATGTTGTAGCAACTTGTGATTTGTTTCTTTGCTTTAGCACTATCATCTGAATTTTTACAATGGTAAAAGTTGTTAAAGAAAACTATACTCAAATTCTTACATGGAACGAGAACCATTTTCTCCTCCGTAAGGGAAATAACCCTTATATGAAATATACTTAAAAAAAATAATTTTAGAATCAAATCAGGAATGTGCAAATGGTCTAATAAAATAAGGGGCCATTGTGGTCGTTATCGTACAATAGTTGGATTTACAACTACCCGTGCAATCCCACTAACTGCTAGGTGTACTCGATATACCATTAGGTGATAAAGTTTGTCAGTGACTTGCGACACGTGCATGGTTCCCTCCGGGTACTCCGGTTTTCTCCACCAATAAAACCGACCACCACGATATAACTGAACTATTGCTGAAAGTGGCGTTAAATATTATAACCCTAACCAGAAATTACCTTTCTATCCAATGAATATAAAACCTATCCATAAAGAATTGTCATTAAAACAGTACTCCGTCTAATGAAATACATGATTAATTACCTCCACAGTCAAGTACTAGGAATCGTTGCCCATTTTTAAATGTTTCTATTTGTCGATTATTTCCTTCCGCTTCCAAAAGTGTTAGTCCCTTGCAATAAATTGCAGCTGCTTCCGGTTCATATGCCAGAGTGAGTAAATCCTCTGGTATACCTGCCTGAAAAGAATGACAGCAATCGAGGAGACATATTTTAGACCGAGTTGGGAAGTTCGGACCCATAAAACTAGCTGAGGAAGTGTGTGTACCAAGACAAGAACGTATATAGGCGTTATGGTTTCGTTCTTGTGCCTGTATCTTCTATTTGGAACTGTTCAGATGATGTGGTAGTTTTTGTTGTTAACTTTATCATTGCCAACATTTATTTCGATTCTGATATGTCTAAGAGTACAAATACGGTAGTTTATGTGATACTTTGATTGGAAGACGGTAATTTATATTTACGTTTGCGGAATATGTCGCACACAATTTATGCTGCCAAATTCGAGCAGTCGATAATTCATGGACATACACATTTACGACCGGAAAGTCAATCACATGCACCTGCGCATGTGCTAATAAGTTTATAAAATACCCAATCGATAAATCGCTCTTTTTTCACAAAGCGAAAGAAGAACGTCATGTTAGAATATGAAATTTTCAACGATCCACATGATGTTAAAGAGTAATCATTTTATATTTATTAGATCGTTAATGCAATAATGAAATGCCTATATTTATCCACGATAAATCTAAACATTACCGACAGTATCGTAAAACAAAGATTCCAATATGACTGCGTTCTTTGGCTATATAGAACTGACGTAAACCCGCCACTTTTTTGTGAAGTGTCTGGGAATTAGTCATATATATGTGAGTTAGGACTGTCGGTTGTGCATGTTTGTACCATTTCCCAATTTAGCTTAGGAGCCCTTTTGGCCGTGTGGTATTTTTGTTTTTCATTTTATCCATTAAAACCATTTTGGAGCTGTTTTGATAGTGTGGTTTATTATTATTATTTTTTTTTTCATTTTATTCATCAATACCATTAGCAGCTTCTTAAAGTTTTTTTTTTCTAATTGTGTTGTGTCGTATTTCAGATTTCTTTTGTAAGTACAGGGGAGAAACATTTTAGTTGGTCAATTTTCCTTTCCTAGGCTGCATTATTAAATACCTGCTTAGTTGATTCTCTCATAAATTCCTTGGAATCGTCTTTCCAAATTGCCGGAATGGTCAAAACCCAATGGATGTCATCGTCTCTAAATCTAAGTCCAGCATTTCTAGTGTTGAGTAAAAAATGGTCTTTAAAGTATCGGATTGATTCAGAGAAGACTGTCAGTGCAGACATTGATCTTCCTTGATCATCGAATAACATGATTTTGTTGCTAATCTTTCTTGATCCCTGTTAAAAAAAAAGGAAGAAAGTCGTATATTTATGTAATATGGATTAGGCACAGCCTACAGGCGAGCATCGCATCTACGCATAGACATGTACATGTACAAATACAATGTAGTAGTTTTGGGTTCTTTTCTTCATTATTCTTGATTATTTTTCTTTGTTCTTCAATTCGACTTACCCAGTTAATTCTATAGGGATGTTCGCCGTGATGTCACAGGCTTGAGAATTTACCTGTGCGGTTGGCAGGAAATCACAAATTTCGCTTGTATTTCAATGAAGGCTCAACTTTAAATTGTCATTATTATTTTGTTATTTACGATAATTTAATAATTCTTTCAGAAATGAAAATTATATAGCAATAATTAATTCACATCGAAGGTTTGATAAAAATATTCANGGGGACGACTTTTTTTTAGGGGCGAAACAAGAAGGTCTAACGATTGTTCTTTTTTTTTTTTAAATAATCGTTTCATGTATAGAAAATGTACAGTTTCCTTTCTAATTTTTTTTTTGAGTTGCTTTTAAACTGGATAGTTATTTTTTAGTCAAATTAAAAGGTTATTTCCTATACTTCACTCCGATTGTCCATTCTATGCCGAAACTTAGAATCCATATCCGGTTGGTATTGATCGTATATATTGATTCATCTCCTTGCTGTTTAGCTCGTATCTTGCGATGCTCGCTCTTAATTATTTAACATTACAACATTCTCCATTCTTGAATAGGGGCCGTCGTGGTCGTGGTTGTATGGTAGTTGAATTTACAACTGCATATGTAATCAGTACCTATCACCACTAAAGTTGTGAATTCGAACCCCGTTCATGGCGAAATGTATTCGATATGGGACAAAGTTTGTCAGTGACTTGCGATAGGTCAGTGGTTTTCTCCTGGTACTCCGTAATATTGTAGTAGCTTTAAACACCATCACCCTAACTTTAACCTCACGCCTTGTATATGGAAAATAATAATAGAGATAACAAAAATAAATAACGACACATTAAAGGACACAGGAAGTGTGAAAAACAATGAACTAAAAAAATATGTGTTAAGTTTGTACTTTTCAAGTCCTTAAAGGCATATTGTCTACGATTTTGTTGAACAATTTTAACTGTCCATAAATGATTTATTTAAGCTATCATTAAAGAGTTACAAAAATGTATGCTGCAAAAGATACGATTGGTCTTCTTTTTTTGCCAAAAAAGACCCAAAACTATCGTTAACGAAATTATTGTCCGGGATGACAAAAATTCACAGTGAAAGTAACAGCGCCACCTATAAAAAACGAAAGTTTGGAACTCTCGGGGTTTTAGCTTTGAGGTAAGGAAAATACTGTTAAGATTCAAACACTTCAAATTGTCACGCTCGTTTAATGTTGTTTGAATCTTAACGTTTCGTAGCGTATTCGCCAATAATTCGGTTTTTAATTTTCATTTTATGAAGGTCAGTACGAAAAACGACAATAATTTTGGGTATGAAAAATTACGGTTTTGGTAGACAATATACCTTTAATTAGTCCCTAAAGTGCATACCACATCACATTCGTGCGTGTTCAATGCAAAAAAAGAAACATTTGTCATAAAAAAATAAAACAAACAAACAAAAACAAACAAACAAAAAGAAAAAAGAAAAAGAAAAAGAAAACAATGACGAATCTTTATATTGACGCTATACCGAAAGTTGTATTCGAAAGTGTTTAGATTGTTTGTTGTAGTAAGTGAACCTATCTATGAGTTTGATATGACATGGCCTTGTCGCAGTCACTAACAAAAAACAAAATTAATGGAGATGGATTAATTGTAGCTTGTGGCAGTCACTGAACTGATCAATGCGGAATCAGGATTCATTGATTTGACCTTATAGCAGTCCCTAATCCGGTCAGTGAGTATGGACTGTCTATCCGTTGTAGAAGTCACTAAACTGGGAAATGAGGATGTATTGCCTTTCCATTGTAGCAGTCACTAAACTGGACAGTGGGGATGGATTGCCTTTCCATTGTGGCAGTCACTAAACTGGACAGTGGGGATGGATTGCCTTTCCATTGTGGCGGTCACTAAACTGGACAGTGAGGATGGATTGCCTTTCCATTGT
>MJUT01053460.1:16189-40374 GCA_002080005.1 Gigantidas platifrons
TTTTCACAATTTTCTTGAGGCCATTGCATTGTCTTCTTTGTCTATTTACGGCTTCTGATTACCTCATTGGATAATAAGGGCAATAACGAAATTACCGAACTCCGAACAATCTTTCAAAGGGAAAGGCAAAACTCATAAGTATATAAACAGACAAAATCAGTCAACAACCGGAAAACCTTTCACATGAGTTCTCCTCTGATTGTAAGAGAGATTCGTGTTGCTCAATCTTTAGTTTTCTATGTAGCGCTTGGTATATCATTTGTCGTTTTCACATTTTCCTTGAGGCCATTCCACTGTCTGTCCGGTCTATTTACGGGTTCTGATTACACCATTGGATATCTTCACACTTTTCATTTTCTTAAAGAAACAAAATATATACGATGCAGAAAAATTAAACATGTATATATATATATGAAAACTTACATTGAACATTAAGTTGAATTGTTTTGGTAATTGCTTGGCTGTAATTACTGTTGCTGGCACTACACGTCATGTTTTTTAAATGATCTTTTCTTGCAGGGGTGAAATTATATGATATAAAAGCCGGTCCTCCAATAGCCACAACAGTGTTGTTGTATTTCCAGACTATGGTTTCATTCGGTATCCCACTATTAACGGAGCAATTGATGGTAATAGGATACCCAGCAGTAGCCTGTATTATGCCTTCCTCTGTTTCAGTTTGGACTACTATGTTTGTGGGACTTTCTGCATTACATACGAAAATATAATTATTATTACTTTGAGTCATCGTAGGAAAAGTGAAAGAAGGAAAATTGCATATTTTGTGACAGTTTTCTTTTTTTTTTCTCTTTTTTAAGACGACATACATGTGATACCTTTCATCATTTGAATCTTATATGCTTCCGACCTGGTCAATCATGAATTTGCAAAAATAGTATTTGAGTGAAAGATTGCTTCAATAAGGTCAAATTACATAACACGAACTGTTAATTCAATAGCATATGCTTTAAAAATAAAAGAACCACGCAAATGCACATTGTATCCCGAAATTAACTGAAAAGCCAAAATATCACATCAGAACGGTTCCAAAATCCATTCTGAAAATTGTAAAAACAGAATAAAAATCGACAACATTACCACTCATTCTCCTGGCTTGGCGCAGGTATTTCAATAAAAGATAATGTCCCTGTTAAACTAGTGTTATCGGAACAAAACTAGCTAGGATGTATATGGGACATAGAATGAATGAAAATGTTTCCGAAATGGGAAAAAAAACAAATAAAATATTAAAGAATATGTTCTATGCCTACTTACTTCTGATGTAAACCTGTAAGCTAGATTGTACTGGAATACCATTCACATTTAATATACAAAGATATTCGCCTGCGTCACTTCTAGTAAAATTTGTAATTTTAAGATTGAATTCCCCATTGTCATGGTTACCGTATAATTCTAATCGATCATAATTTCCCAAGGAAGTCCTGATTTCCTTTCCAAATGATAGCATTGTTAAGTCTGGTGGACCACGCCACTGTAATTGAAGATCGTGTGATGTGTCTGGACAACGTAGCTCAACTGTTTCACCAATATTTGCATATAATGTATCACGCGACATGACTGAATCCGCTAGCAAGCCTACAATAAAGTCTTCAAAAATACAACAATGATCATATGTGTACTTTGAAAAGAAAAATAAAGGTACATCTCCACATGCAATAGCATTAAGACATTTGCCCTCTGTACACAAATGCACTCCGTACTCTGAATTAAAAGACAGATTAAAAAAGTTAGTATAACATTTTTTCATAAAATGATGGCTAGCAAATTGCTAGTTTTTAGAAGGCGAGAAATCTTATTTTGTGGGAACAAATTCTAACAAAAAGCTATCTGCATCCGACAGTTTTCGTGTTACAGCTTCTGATTACCTCATGTACATCTTAGAAATTAAAGTACATTTCTTTAAATACACTTCATTTACCATCATGTATATTATATAATGGTATACACGTATGGAGCAGGAATTGCTGATCATTCCAGAGCACAGGAGTTCAGCTATGGTTTTTAGTGGGGTTTGTGTTGCTCAATTTTTAATCTTCCGTGTAGCGTTTTGTAGATCATTGTTTGTCCGTTTTTCTTTAGATCACTGCATTGTATGTCCTTCTTCGCATTACGACCTCTGATTACCCCTTTGGTATTTCTTATACTACATGGATTTTGATGAATCTGACATGTGACTAAAACAATACAAACCATAAAACAACTGTACAGAACACAGCAATGTCGTACAACGAAACATCATTTAAACCATACGATTAACCTGAAAATGTAAAAGCTCTACTGTTCACCATTATTTTTTGAAAAGCGGAATTGTGGATGTTTTGAAGCAGATTAACCAAGTCATATTTTACAACATGTCGTAATGTAGTAAAATTTAATTATATAAGAGAGGGGCCGTCTTCGTCGTGATCGTATGGTAATTGGATATGTAATAGGTCCATATAACCACTAACGTTGTGAGTAATCAATACAATATTATGTGATAAAATTTATCAGTGACTTGTGTGAGGTCGGTGGCTTTCGCGGGTTATTCCAGTTTCATCCACCACTAAAACTTGGCGTTAAACACCAAACTCCTAACCCTTATATAAGAGGAACCCCATACTGAGATAAAATTAAAAACATATCCCTATCAATAAAGTCATTTAGAGCAAACGTTTAATGACCATATGCAGGTTACGTAAATCTTTAAAATACCTGAATGTATGACATTGTGTGACAGGTCAATGCAATATGATATTCCGAAATATATTTTTCTGTTATTAGTGGATTATAAAGCCAGCAATAACCTGGATAGTAGTTTTAGTGATTGTATACACTAAAGATTGTTATAAATAACTAATATCTAGTGGAGCAGGAAGCCCATACTCTTTGTTTTGTTTGGTTCGAGGTGCACAATCCTTTGTTTTGTCGATCATTGTTTGTCAATTTGTACTTTTATTTCTATCCGTCTTTGCTTTTCTTTGTGTGGATCATCCAATATTTTCATATTCACGGAAATCTTTCTAATCCCATCATGTCCTTTTGATGCCCATTCCTTTTAAATTGCGATCATTTATGGAAGGCTTGTTGAATATAATTGAAATTTAATAACTATATGATCATCCAGTTATACTGCTATTATAAACTCTATGCTACAAAATATCATTATCTCAAATGAGAATGGATATTTTACTTTTTACGTAGATTTTTTCTTTCCTCTATCACTGCCAATACTTTATCGTTTTTGACCGTATATATGAGTAGCACGGCGGGTGTCTTCTAGGAAGCAGGAATTGCTTACCCTTCGAGTGTTGGTGGGGTTTCTGTTGCTCATCTTTAAAATTGTTTTGTGTTGTCCTATTATGTGTCTTTACTTTCTGAGTTCCATGTAGTGATGTCCGTTACGATTTCCGCCTAAAACGATGTTCGATTCGTCTGTTAAAACAACGGCACATATGACTTCATATCCGTTTTTTTATTTGTGTTCGTGTTGTTTCATCATAATATGTATATGCATTGTTTTGTCAACAACTGCTTTTCATGTATTTTGTCCGTCTACTTACAGTTTATGGTTCCCAACTTGTTATCTTCAACTTTTTCTTAATTTGGAGTTTCTATCATTGAAAAAATAATGGTGATAAATCATAACTGATTTAATGACATGCTGGATATTACCCCGTCTGATTTGATACTGTTATTTTTTTTAATATAGTATGTTCTAATAGTGTTTGTTTATCCGGAAATTTAATCGGAAACGTAGAACTAAATTAAATTGATACATCTCGAAGAGGCGCCATTGAAAACTTAAACAGGATGTAATTGTCTGCATAAAAAATAATTTGTGAATATAATTTATTAATAAAACGTAGATATCAAATTTACTGCGCACGAAGCATTTCTGAAATAAACATCATCAGGTAAGCTCAAAATGGAAATATTGGGAAACCAAATAAGTGTTGGGTGCAATAAAACCAAAGGGTCTAAACAAGATAGGCAAACTCGGCTAAGGTCACATATAAATAAATCATGGAAGACAACTATGCAATAAGTCATAAATGTTAAGTATACATGATTGAATATATAGCAGAAACTAATTCCGATCGCTCCGATTGCACCCTTTTACTGAATTGAAGCGGCATGCGCATGGGAGATCTAAGGAATCCTCACTACGGGTCACAATACCATTTTTATCATCCTTCCTTCCGGCTATATCTACCTGCTGGCTCCATAAACAAAACTCATATCAAAGTCCGCGTGAGCTGAGCAGGACTTATCAACAGTCAGCAGGAGTTATCACCAAATTCTCCTAACATTTAAACGATAATTCCTGTGAAGATGGCAAAAATAAATAAAATTCATCTACACCATTAGCTAGTTAACATTAGTTTTTAAAACATATATCAAATTAAGAACTGTCGCGTTAGAAATATCAAGAAACATCGTCCTACAAAAATGTACTTTACACATTTCTTGATAACCTCTCCTCAGACGTCATAATTTTTTACGTCATAAAGGAGGTTGTGACCGTCATGTTTTCTAAACCGGACCGGCATTGGTAAGCAAAACCTTTGATGAAAATGGGTGACTTTGATGTTTGTAATAAAAAAAAATGAATATCCCCATTAAAGGGAAAATCCAACAATCTTAACATTTATTTAAATCTGTAAAAATGAATGGTATATTTTGCAAACTACTTATTAACTACGGATTAGGGGAAGCGTATTTTGAATATTTTGAATCGTGTAATTTTTCCCGCGAAAAATACAAATATAGATGTATCTGTGTTTATGGTTGATTTAAGGATGATAAACATGTCATCTGAATGTGAATATAATTGATACTGAAAAATATCAGCCTGCTCGACAGAATATGAAGTTTGTGACTCGTTCGCTTCGCTCACTCGCCAACAAACTTCATATTCTGGCTCGGCAGGCTGATATTTTCGGCATCAATCAATTCACATCCAGATAACATATACATACCATCCAATGAAAATGATAATTGAGAGACTATGAGCGTTTTACTAATCTGCTTTACATATTACGAGCAATCCAATTGTCTGAAATGGTCATAACCTTATTTAGGTTATCATTATATATTCATAGCGTACATGTAAGGTCACTCTTATGTGACCCGTACATGTGTTTCCTCAGATCTCCCACGCCGTGACATAATAGTAAAGGGAAGGAAGTGAGATATTTCACTTTAACCACATTCACCAGAGAGTCGGGACAACATCAATGTGAAGTAGCAGTATTGGTTGCACTTCTTCGTAGGAGGTTTGTGTTGTGATGTCCGTTACGATTTCCTCATAGGAACGTTATTCGGTTCGTTTTTACTTCAAATTGTTTGAAGGAGGGCTCGTGTCTTATATACGTGTCTCGTGTTTGTTTGCGTATAGCGGTGTCCAATATATACGTGTTTCGTGTTTGTTTGCGTATAGCGGTGTCCAATACATATTGTGTTGTGCTTTGTTTTGTTTTGCTTTGTTTTTCGTCGTCTTATATACCATATGGTACCAGTTTCTCTGGATTGTCCAATTTTGATTGTCCTTTCGGGATTCTCTACTGTTTATTTACAATTTGTAGCATACCTTCTACA
Organism: Gigantidas platifrons; assembly: GCA_002080005.1. Taxonomy (NCBI): domain Eukaryota; kingdom Metazoa; phylum Mollusca; class Bivalvia; order Mytilida; family Modiolidae; genus Gigantidas; species Gigantidas platifrons. Next base: position 21,791 of record MJUT01053460.1, read on the forward strand.
AGTAATGTAAGATGATCACTATCATAGAAGTTAGATGTTGGCTCGTTGGAGATACGCATCCTGTTTAACCAATTGAAGATGCAAAGGGATACTATCAGAAGAAGAGCAGTTAATTCAATTGAAATATTTCATTGGACAAAGTGCAAATATAGATTAATGTGCATTATTCAAAAGGGTTGGACATCTTGCACAGCCTATGAAAGCGTTCTCCCACAATTATTAAAGAACATAAAAAAAAACATATAAAAACATAAGTACAATTACATATCAGTTTATGATGAAGGTAAAATATGTACGCATGATTTACATATTTTCCTTTCATTCACTATGATTTAGGAATTTATTTTCACTGTATTTTCTCCTTTTTTACTATTATGCAGTTTGCGTTTACATTTAACTATTGTTTTTAAAACAAAAAGAATCTTTTTTTTTTCTTTGCGAATCGAAATTTAAATATATTCTAACAATTTTGATTTCTACGAACCACATGAATCTATCAGCATCATGGATATACATATATACTGCTGCGCCACTGCTCACCTCAAATGTAGAGAAGAATGATAAATCGAAAAGATAAAAAGTAAAATAAAGCAGTAAATAAACTTCGCTTATGCCTTAAGTTTGAGGATATCAAAAGGTATGATCAGAAGCCGTGCATAGAACGGTCACGGTGTTTACCCTTGACAATATTTCAGCTATATCGTGACAGCCAGCATTATTGTTGGAGGAAACAGGAGTGCCCGGAGAAAACCACCAACCTGCCGCAAGTGACTGACAAACTTTATCACATAATGTTGTATCGAGTACACCTCGCCTGAGCAGGATTGGAACTCACAACATTGGTGGCGATAGGCACTGATTGCCTAGGTAGCTAAAGATCCAACTACCATACGATCACGACCGCGACGGCCCATAAATTCGATAAAAAGTAGCTTTATCAAGTTCCTCGGAAATAATGATTATAACCTACATACATTACCTTATGTTCTGATTCGTCCAACTCAAACTTACATAAAATATTTACTAAATAGAAACAAATACTTGATTATCTGTATTAATAATTAACAAAACAAAAAAATAAGGTCGATTTCACAGCTGCAGTTCATCAATCATATAGTCAGAGATATCTACAAAATATAAAATTGAATATAAATACAATGCAACATTTATGCTGTCATGTACTATCATCCATCAATTTCACTGACGTCACTAAGTAATGTGAGGGGGAATATAATATAGCGAACCTATCTGCAATACGTTTGAGCGTCGAATGACCACTATGCAATTATTGCCTGCACTTAAGATGAACATCACAATTGTTCATCCGAGGGGTGAACAATTATGATGTTCACCGCAAGTGCAGGCAATAATTGTTTTTATTATGCCGAAACTCTATTTACAATGATGTTGGATGCAATAAACACTAATTTGTGTGTTTTTATCTTGTGTTTTCATAAACTTCATATTTGTGTTTTTAACTTCCGGTCAAGATTGTAATTCCGAAATGCAAAAACGGATACATTTCCGGACAGACACGGAACATAACATTTGTCGACCGGTGAACAACAGTGATGTTTCCCTGGGGTACCAATTTTGTAAAGACATAATTTTTATTTTATATATAATATATAATGTAAGGCTTAATAAATATTATTATTATATTATTGTCTTCTCCAGAGGAAACTTTGACACGGTGGAAAGGGATGAGAAAAAGAGTAAAATATCGTGAAAGGTGCAAGATCGTACAATTTGATGCAGCATCAGGTACGATTTTACGATCTTGCAACTTTCCCGATGGTAGACCATCTTTACTGTTCAGATACAAGTCCTATGACAATTTGGACCATTATCTCCCATTCTGAAATCTACACATTCACAACTCATAATACACTTAGTGAAAGCTAATCGAGTTGTCATGGGATTAGATCGACGACCAACCAATTGATTGAGATTCGTCTGTGCAACCATTTCTTCTGCATTAAGGGGGGGCATATTTTATTCATGTTTTGTTTACCATTTATTTACGCATATTGTTGTCCAACACGATTTCCATATCAGATGATAATCGTTTCGTTTAAAAGCAACACGAAGACTGCCACTAATTGAACAGGAACTCAATATCCTTCCAGGGCACCTGAGTGTAGCCCCCTCTTTTAGTGGGGTTCGTGTGTCTCAGTCTATATGTATCTGCGTAGTTTTTGTATTAACTATTGCAAAATTTTATTTTTCATTAGATTCTGTGAAGAAATTAGCTTTTTAGCGTCATAATAACATCAATCTTTTTTTTCAAAATTTAACATATTGAGGGACATAGCATTTCCACAATAAACAGTGGAGAACACCGAAGGGCAAATCAAAAATGGACAATCCAGAGAACCTGGCAACATTGAGCAAACAAGAAACAGGACGAAGGCAAACAAAACAAAAAACACAACACAGAAACTAAAAAGATGGGTATAAGCAGTTCCTGCTTCTTATAAGACACCCGTCTTGTTACTCATATATACAACCAAATTATTTTCGAACTGGAGTTAAACATCATTGAACCATTTTGCATATCGCTTGTATATACATTTTGCTATAATATGCCATGGACGAGAATTCTAGTGCACTAAAATTGTCCTTGAAATGTTGATAATGAAAACATAATCAATTGTATTTGCTTTTCATTTTAAGTATAATAGTCAAGCTTGAAATGGATTCCTCTATACCAAATACATCACACGTCTTTGTAATATGACACACCATGTAAGCAAATTAAACAGTAATTCATTTACTCTGCGTGGAAATTATTCTTGATAGATTACAAAATTTAATCTGTCGAACGCTATATTTAGAAGCGAAAAAACAAAAAAGGGCAGAATGCAACATGTTATTAATAACGCAACAGATTCGACTTCTTTAAGCAAGAAATCTGTTTAATAGCAAAAATGGTGTACAATGATGTTATGTAAAGGATTACCTCTGTATCTATTTAATCAGTTTCCAATATGTAACAAATAAGATATGTTTTATTCTGGGGAAATTGAAAATGACACATTATTATCTAGCTAGAAAGCATAAATTCGAACGTCTCAAATTCAAATATATAACATAAAACGACGCTTTCTCAGACGAATTTAGAACATAAGAAAAAAATATAAATACAAAAAAAGAAACTTATAAAAACATAAAAAGACGCTTTCTTAGACGAATTCAGAACATCAAAATAAAAAGATAAAGTAAATAAAATAAAATAAATTAAAAAACAAACAAAAACCAATGTCAACATGCAATGGTATGTAATCTTTGTGAATGTCATCGTTGTAAGGTTGATCTGTATTTTCAAACCATCTAGTTCCACTATCGATATAGGTAGGAAAATACAAAAATATTCGTTTTTTGTGGATAATGTTCCAGGTTTTTGAATATTATTTTCGACTTTACATTTTGTACATGACAGTAACAATTATAACTTAAAGAGTTTTATTTTTTCCAAGAAAATTTGAAATACAAATTGATCACAATTGGCTTAATTGGACAACAAAAAATCGTCTAATGGAAACTTACAAATATTTTTGTGTTTCGCGAATTTAGATATTCCACTACAAGCACTATCGAGAAGATCCATTATATGTGTTAGTCATATAAATATTGATTTGAGTTATTCGTTAATGTTCAACGTCACTTTACACAAAATATCAATTACATTCAAACCTGCCTTGAAGGACGACTCTATATAGCAAATCACTGTCTATAAAGGGCAGCCTCATTTTTCCCATTGATAAATAGTGCATATATTTTAACCTGTATATAAAGGGCAACTGCTCATAAAGGGTACATTTGAAGGTTCACTTGAGTGTCCTTTATATACAGGTTTGACTGTATATCATTTATTTTCTCGGGGAAGGGAAAATTGGAATATACACCGCCATATTCTACATGTCACTAAGTACATGTAAAGTGTATGATATATTAGATTATATTAAATCGATATTCCTATAAATTGCAATTAATGGGTCATAAATAACCAAGAAATTACTTTGAGTCGCTTACAGATAACGTACAACGTTTTAAAATATTACGTCAGATAATAGAACTCGTGCAAAAATGGAATAGTTAATCTTTTATTTTAAAGAAACCACAAAATGTAATTAAAATCTACTTTAGCGAAATTGCAAAGAAATAAAGAAATCAAATAATTGTTATGTCTCCATTTAATTCATGACAATGTAATCATTCTATGATTCGAAAGAACTCAACATAAGACATTTTTTTCCCTTTTATTTCGGTAATTTGCCTATAATTTATTTATATTAAGATACTTGGTCCCCCTATTAGAAACTGTACGTGCAAAATATTAAATATACACGTACTAAAGCACTTGAAAAGTACAAATAATATAATTATTGCTATATCTTGCCCTTCACTTAAATACTATCTTTATCAATTGCAAACCGAGAGTTAGGTACAGGATGTTATTATATAGATAGGTGTGAATTATGGGGATTTATCCGTGAAATAAATTCCGGTACGTATTTTCACATGTGAAAATATCAGTTTTTCCCCCCGGAACTACTTTTACATAGCTATAAGTGTGGTGGTTACGTCCCTTGTTGTGTCACAGTGAATACACATACGATTTTAAGTTAAAAAAAATCCGCGAAATGCCATTGACGACTTTGGCACATAATCAACATCACGTAAGTGACGTCATATGAAGACTTCCAGTTTGAAGATTTTCAAGATGGCAGACCATTCCAGCTCCCTTAGTATCATTGCTCGTAGATTCACACGCGCGGATTGAAATATACAAATAACAAAAATAATATATCAGAAAATTTGAAAGTCTATATAATAAACTAAATCGTGCATTTTGAATATCAAAATAAGACCACTCGTGACCGAATACGCATTAACGATTAAACTCGTGGGCGGTCCGCCCACTCGTTTAATCATTATGCGTACTTCGGTCACTCGTCGTCTTATTTTCATATTTAAAATCTACGATTAGCTATACTATATTTAATACGATACACATGTTCTCCGTTTTGGGGTAAAATCTTCTAAAATTGAAAGCTTCTTGTTCTTTTGAAAATAACATGCTTTCTTATCGTAACGAACTTATTTTTGATTTGAAAAATGATAATGGAAACCCTTTTGATTTTCTGACGCTAATTATCCGTATCTTTTACTATGGGATTACTTCGTTTACCTCCCCACCCCTCCCCACCCCTCCCCCCNCCCCCCCCCACACACCAATCCTAAAACACACACACACACACACACAAGGAAATTGGTGGTACAGCAATAGTTCTAAGCACCCCCATGTTCTGATATTGTAACGGAACGTGACAAAACAATTGATGCACTTACAATACAAAGCTAAACAATTAGAGCTGGGCTTTTTTACTAGAGAAAACATGACGTCTTCTAGAGACACAAATCATCCATATTTCATCATATAAATTGAGGCTAATAGAATGTGAACAGAAGGAAAGAAAATGTTTAACTGCTATTGATTACTGTGACTCTGATAGCGTGGACAAACTGGCTGCTGCTGCGACATATAGCTCTCTGTCAACGGCGGTTGCTGCGTATCCACCACAACCACCACTACCGCCGTCGCCACAACCACCACCACCACCACCGCCGCGGCCACTGACAGTAGAATATATGTCGCAGCAGCAATAGCGTTGAAATTCCAATCAAAACACGAAAAACGACAAAATCTCAAACAAAACGAAACACATTATGAAAATATCACACATTAACTTAAGCATCTATGACAAAATTGCAACAAGTCAACAAAATAGTGATTAAAATGTTGAATAAGCACGAAAATTAGAGGAAGGAATCAAGAAACGTAGTAATAGATAGAAAGCTTACGAAAAAACATAGCAAAAACGAACAATTAATGAATAAAACGTTAAAAGATCTCTGAAAATATAACAAAAATGCAAAAAAACTTGATAGACTATTTGGAGTACTACACAACAACCTCGAACATATCCGAAAACACCCCAAGGGGAATCACCCACTTCCGGTCTTATAATTATGACGTCACTTCCTGTGACGTCATATCCGGTCACGTGACACATCCGGTAGCCATGTTACCTCCGGTCATGCGCTATGGTACATTTTGTACTACTACTATTATAGTAAGAAAAAAAGTGCTGGGAAAATGACGTCACTTCCTGTGACAGTCACTTCCGATCACGTGACTGACGTCACTTGCGGTCACGTAGCTTACGTCACTTCCGGTCAGAGCCGCTTCCGGTAGCACCTCCTCGCAGCACCTCCTGAAATGTTGCTTTTAGTCCAATCAATCTATCGCTAAAATGGCAAAACACCAAAAAAATTGCAACAGAAAGTATTGCACTTGTCTTAACACCAGAAAACCATCACAAATCACATACTAAAAATCTACCACGATTGCATTGGTTCAAAATCGTGAATGTTGGCAAAATCTGTGTTTTTCATATAAAATCGCTGAAAACTGGAAAACAATTTTATTATTTATACCACAATGATAACAATTACCATAGATTACCAAATATGTAGTTAAAAAGTCATGTTAAGTATTAGAATTGAAAAAAAAAATATAATTCTGTTATAGTCAAGTTTATTTTGGGGCAAAATCGAAATTTTTTATTGAAAAAGTGAGGAAAACTGGAAAAAGTATGTATTTTCCAAACCGGAAAGATAAAAGTCATATAAATTTGCTAAAAGTTTGGTTAAAGGTTATTTTGAAATAATTAAAGTGAACAAAAGCACATTTTCATATTACAATTGAAGAAATTGTGAGATAAAAATTGTAGATTTTATGACAAAACGCAAACAATTGAGTACTTTTTTCTTGTCTTGATGGGAACCATATTCAGTTAGTAAAATGCTTTATAAATAAATACTTGTAAATTATTTGAATTAATTAAATTATAAAACACGTCTTAGAAAATAATGGCATATATTGTGTGCCAAAAACTATAATTTTTGTGGGAAAAAGGCCGAATATTGTGATAATATTTTATTCTCAACTTTAGATGATTTCATCCTCACAATTGTCACGCCTGTTTTATTAACGTCAAAGTTCACATTATGCTGAATGCTGCTGGGCTTAAGAAGGATTAAAGGACCAAGATGACACCATATAATCATCAACAGATCATGTGTGACAAATCCATGGTGAAAGTACAAGATGCAGTTCGATCCGTTGGTAACGCTGGGTCTATAATACTATTTCCACAAATTTCACCGCCAGTCACCTACTACGAAACCATAGAACCCAGATGTAGGTATGTTGTCGGAAAATAAAAAAATTATATAATACGAACTTTAGAAACAGGTAGAAAAGCGAGCGTTTACTCATACCGTTTCTTATTGTCGCTCTACATGAATGAGGTACCAGAAAATCTTTATTAGGTCCATAGATAAATAAAATTGAAGTTTTTTGACTCCTTAATTAGTACTCAAAATCAGTCAATTGCAAGATAAAACACAGCATACACTTATCAAACACCAAAACACCATAAGAACACACATGAGAACCATCAACTCTGAATCAAAAAGGAGGTATCAGATGCTCCGAAAAGGTCAGCATAATTGTATTCACATTGATTGTCAAAAATTTGTCTCTAGTCTTTCTGAGCAAAAACCTTAAGCTTCTGCTAATAAAATCAAGGTAGAAAACGCAATCTCTGCAAGACCTCATGAGTTGAAACCTTTTACGATACCCATCGTATATAAATAGGTCTTACATAGCCAACTCCTGTTGGAGTGGTAAGATACCACTTAAAGTGATGGATTGTAGCATCATAACAAACGTGCACGTCATATTGGCACGCTTTAATCTGAGGTCCGCTTGTTGGCCAAATACATGTGTAAAGTTTTCACACTTTTCTAATTAATCATCATCAAAACGTCAATTGCATATCTTCAATATTTCCTTAACAATTGTGTATTGGTTTGAAATCACTTGGTTATAACTGATTGTGCAATGAGTTGATTACATTAGCACTACATCCCTTTTCATCAAGACAATCACCATTTCACCACAGTATAATCCTATTTCAATACCTTCAAACCAGTTGAAAATCATTTACTAAAAAAATCACTTTTATCTCAAGCAAAAATTAATATATTTCCAAAATTATAAAGTTCTATTTTTGGGAGATTTCCTGTTTTTACATATTCTGTGAATAATTGCATCACTCTGATAAATAACAATAAAAATAAGTTGTCCTGATCATGACTCCAGTAAGTGTTGTGGTTAAAGACTGATGTGATTTTAATATTGAGGACATTATTAAAGACAAGAAATATTGAATAATACTGAAGGTGTAAAGCAGTGAAGAAAAGAGTTTCGGATAAATACTGAAGGGTTCAGATAACTGAAGTTTACGTTTGTCTGAACAGGGTTGCAATATAAAATGTATGAAATATGTACAAAGTAGTATCAATGAAATAATAAATTGATAACTTTTTCTCAGAGTTATGACCGATTTCGTTTAGGAATGTAGAATTAACTTATTGTCTGGAGATATACATTTTTGTCTTTAAAGGCGAGGTGACACATATCTACCGAAAGTCATGCACTTCTAACAATTTAAATTATTTCAATATCTGCAGATATTGTTAGATTTACATATACATTGATGAAACCCTTGTTACACGCACGGGTGATCGTATATTGCTTACATAATACCAAATAACAAAGAATTTATTTCTTGGCGAAAAGGTTACGAAAATAAAAACAGATACGTGGCGATAATTATACACCGTCGAAATTCACGAAAGTTACGTGAAATTAGTCACACGATTTTCGTATTGGCAAATACCTCATGTTATATATCATCTTTAGTAACTACTTGAAAAATATCAAGTTAGAATAGTTGTGGACAATGTGGACAACAGATTTTCAAAGAAATATTGTTCTATGGAAGAATGTCAACAGATGTGAACCGCAGTGACTGAATAGGAAGCCTCGCCATGTTCCAAATAAACATTAGAAAAAAGAAGGGGCAATCAGAGATACTGACAACATTGGATGCACAAGACACACGACGAAAACAAACAAAGAAAAAAAAAACACACACACAACAAAGAAAACTAAAAAGATGAGGAACGCGGATCCCACAAAAAATCGGAGGTCAACACAGGTCCCCACGAAGGATAAGTAGTTCATGCCTCTTATAAGATACCCACCATGTTGATCATATAGTCAATGCGTATTGGACATCAGTATACGCGACAAACAGAAATAATCACATAAATAAGACAAGCGCCCTCCTACAAACAAGGAGGTAATGACGAACCGAACATCGCTTTCATGCGGAAAACGTAGCGGACTTCACAGAACGGAACCTATCTACTAGAACATAATTACATAAGATAGGACAAAATGTTAGACATCACTTTAGCAAACAAACACAAACAACACAATGCGACATGAGCCCTCCTAAACTACAAACAATTGGACCCATACAATGACGACACATAAAACTAAAAATATGAGAATCACGGACCTCACAAAAAAAAAAAAAACAAAAAAAAACGGGTGCTCCCGAAGGGTAAGCAGTTTTTGCTTCTTATAAGACACCCGCCGTGTTACTCATACAGTCAAGCCCGGCTAAAATCTTAACAGAGATAGAGCAAAGAAAAAGTCAACGTAAAAAGTAAAAGATACATTGTCATTTGAGATATTGATATTTAGTAACAGTCAATCAGATTGTGATCACGACCGCAAATATTTTGTAGCGATGACTTTTTATGACATCAGTGAAATTAAATTTAGGATAAAATTAATATTTTGGAGTATCAAAATTGTTACTGGAAATTCAAATTTGCTCAACATTTGGAGACTACGATATTAATAAGAGTTTGAAGATGTCGTAGAGCTAAGAAGAACAGACAATGCAATGACCAAATGAAAAAGTACAAAAACACTACACAGAAAACTAAAGATTGAGTAATACGAACCTCACTAAACAGATTGTACTACATGTTATATACTATTATTTTAGGTTTTTGGTAATGGAAATCATTTGTAAAATCGGAAAACAAACTTAAAAATTGCAAGTTTTAACTTATTTTGTCGTATATCTGAAAAAACGTAGAAAAGCAGAATATTTGGCTATGTTACTGTTAAACTGGAGCCCCATAGCATTTTTTCAATCAAACCGGAAATGTATTTTTTCTTGCCATTACATATCGAATTTCTACAATCAACATATTATGGATGTACATTAAAATGTTTATTACAGTAAAATATGAAACAATGCAACACGATTACTGTTTAAAATTATGTAAATGGACAGACATATTTGCGTAAGGAGTCACGATTTTTTCAGTGCCAGGTGTCGCTGCTGTGAGACATATTAACATTATGTTTGACTATATATAGCAAATTTAAATAATTTTCACTCATTTCCATAATTGTTTTTAAATAAATAACTAACAGTTTATGCCTCTAATATTGTTATTTTCATACGTTCGCGGGTTCAAAGCTTTGCTTCCATTATCTTGATTATCTCCCCTTGTAGGTATGGACGCCTATCGGCGCAGTTAAAGTAAGTCGAACTATTGTATTTCTTAAAAGCCTTATTTCATGAAGTCGCACCGGATATATTTTGGTAGACTTTTAGTATGTTGTTTTGCAACCTATTAACTATCGAACAATCAAAAAACTATTTCTGTAGCAATTATGTTGATGTTTTCCGTGGATTGACTGGACTATTTGTCCGTGCTGATATACTACTCAAAACACTATGTGATAAAGTTTGTCAATGACTTGTGACAGGTCGGTGGTTTTCTACGGGTACTCCGGTTTCCTCCATCAATAAAACTGACGGCCACTATATAACTAAAATATTGTTGAAAGTGGTGTTAAGCACCATAGACCCACCAACCAACTAATATTTTTCGCTCAAAAATTAACTTGGTCTAATTTAATGCTGAATGAACCGCTCTGGTCATTTACGTATTGATAGCAGATCAAACAATCATGACAAAATAAAATTTAAGAAATATTTGTTTTGTTTTTGTTTTTTTTTTAATTCGGATTACATTTAATAATGACTTTTTGTGATACATCACACTGGAACAATGAGAATTCAAATAATCTAACAAAGGATGTGTTCTTATGGCAACACAACCTCCTTATTCCTTCCATTTATTTAAATTATTTCCATTAGTAACAATTATAAATGATAAGACCACTGTCGTCAAAGAGCTCCGATCGAAAATGTTTCGTCAACATCCGGGATGTTATACAGCGGTATTTTTAAAGAAGACACAGACGATTATCGTCAGTTTTTATGAATATACTGTATATATAATGTTTTGAATTATGATGCTTTATGATTGTTATTATTATTATTGTCATTTTTTGTCCAAATATCATTGCTTTTTGCAGTGTAAAATTATATTTTTTTCTAAAAGTCATAAGGCATCAAAATCTTTACGATCAGTTGAAATATAGCTATATCTTGCATTTACGAATGAATGAAATGTTGCCAAAAAGGAAAGATTATTAATGAATGATTTATTTACTTAGAGATATGATTGTGTTGAAGAAAAGTCAATAAGTAACTAGTTATAACCTGAATCTTGATGTCAACAGATGGTTTAGAAATCCGGCTTTGTCAAATTGTAAACATGTATAGAAACCGGTTGTGTCATTTAATACAACCGGATTTGTCAGTATGTAAATACGACTGATCGTATTATTATTGATCATTATATTGCAATTTAACAATAGTTATGATTAGGAAATATCTCAAAATTGATAAATCCTGATCCATATTATGCATATTCGCCATGTTCTGATTTCAGCTACTTTGTACAGTAAAAACAAATCGTTATTTCTATGTTAAATTGCTACTGTCGCAAACATTTGATTTTTTATGCTTTTTGTGGCACTGACTACGCTACATTCACTTGCGGTCGTTGCCCATGCGCATCAGTTGAGTAGTGGGAGATTCTTTGTATAATACAATATTTGAATTTTATACTCGTTGTTAACGAAGTAAGTCACTCTCTGGAAATAACTTCGTGGAAACGATATATAAATTTCTTCACAGTATAATGTTTTACATAAACGTTATAAATATACAAATTAACAAAGGCTGTAGTATTTAATTCCTTTCCGCAAGGCCGATTTTGGCAGTTAGTATATAAAGAAAATTGTAGGTGTACTCGATTAATGCGACGTTCGTTACAAGTTGTAATACGACAAAAGGTCGTGATTTGGATGTTATAGTCCAGTTCCCCCCCCTGGTCCATCCACCCAGATTAATGCCAAAAAAAATTCAACTACTCGTATAAATTTTGCATTTTTTAGGGGTAGAAATGACAGACTGAATGAATTTGTTATGTTGATATATGTTTATAATAAATGCTATGCGATCTTGTAGCGAACGCACAATCCTACACTGTGTCGAGTCTTATTTATATTACATTATTTTAGTTAATAAAACATTATTTTCTGAGGAGTGAAACGATGGAGAAAATACATAGACAATATACATACATTGTCCAAAATATAAAATTTATATATACAATGTACGAGTTTTGACGAATATTTCTTACATGTTTCGCAGCGAGTGGAAATGAATTATATATTTTTCGACGATATACGTATATTGTATCTATCGTGGTATGTCAAAAGCCCCAAAGAAACTGTCAAATTGTCTAAAGATAGCAGAAACAAGCTCCGTTCTTATTGTTTTTGATTGTGTCCGCGCTTATAAGCATAAATGCTGTTACTGTTTCTTACCATCGCTCAACATGAATCAGGTACCAGAAAACTATATCTTGGTCAATAACCAAATTTATTGACCGGGTATGAGGGCAACTTTAAGTTTATCGACCCCGAGATACCAACTATTCCACTCGGCTTCGCCTCGGGCAATAGCTGGTATAGAGGGGTCAATAAACTTACTATTCCCCGAATATCTAGTTAATAAGTGTTTTAGTATACCGAAAGAGACGTCAGATGCAAAATGATGGCTGAAGGTAAAATAATTGATGTGGCAGTAAAAATGACAAGTACTGGTTATAACTATAATATTAACCACAAATAGAATAAACATTAAGAAGATAAATCTTAAAACGATAAATTATTGATGAAAGTTAAAGTTCACTGTGCAATTATTAATACTGCTAATTGTTACTAAGTCATCAGACAAAAAGTCAGGAATTTCCGGAACATTTTCATTCCTTCACCAATATTATTTTTCAATTTAAATTCCGACTTTAATTATTCGATCTGTTAAGGTGTAACCCGAATAATCCAGTCGTTATATTACGCTCCCGCTGGTCGCTACATTAACGCCTGAATGCATTCATTGATAAAATCCGTCAAACCTGAAATAGTAAATCGCTATGACTTATGGGAATTACGACAGAAAAATTGTTAGTTGCGCGTATCATCATGACATATTTGTTAATTAAATCTTCGTGATCATCATGAATAAAACCTTGTATAACTTGTATGTAAAGACTACCACAGAAGACAAACAAAACCAAAGCTGTATGCAATACACATAGTCCTATCACATAGTACCTCGTGTGGCGATATTTAATATTTCTTTTATTATGTGATATTTATTTTATTTTATTTTTTACATTTTTCTTATTCCTATTGTTTTCTATTTGCTGCCCATTCCGCATGAAATAATAAAAAAAAATGAAATATCCCATATATCAACGTAAAAATATGAACATGGAACGTGAAAATTAAATCCTTAAATGCATAATTACTATTTTTCAAATATTAATATTGATTTCAAAGTTGGAGAGTCAATAAAAGCTTGAATTGAATTCACTCTTATAATGATTTTTGAATTGAATTTAAAATTAAGATAAAAAAAAATATTTTATGATAATTGTTGAAAATTGTTTATAATATTAGCTGTCAGGTGGTAATATACATGATGCATCCAATATACAGGAGGATCCCCTACTGTGACACTATCTATTTTGAGAAACCATTCAATGAAAATAACAATCTGACCATATTGTTACATAATAAGGATAAGAATTATTAGATAAGAAATTAAAATTTATTAAAGGCAAGTATGTTTTTATTGAAAATCAATTAACATGTTGATTCACATTTCATTTATTTATCCTGACTTCGGTCAGTTATCAATTAAAAAGACAAAAATATATTTGTTTAAATCTGGCTAATAAGTAATAACGATGTAATTGGTATTTCTTAATAAATTGTATTACAAATCATTTTAATTTATGAATTAATCAACTTTCTGTTTACATATTTAATTTCAATAAAATTTCTTTATTATTTCATCCCAGTTTCCGTAATTTAACTTGTACATATCCATATTTAAACAATCTTATGCTAACAGCAAGTTACATGTGTCGACCCTATATATATATATATATATACTATTATTATCCACAATAAATTCAGGAAAAAGAGATGAAATAATAAAGAAATTTTATTGAAAATAAGTACTCAGAAAGGGGTGCCTTTGCTGACAATAATTTTAAAAAAATCACTTTTTGTCTCGTGTACATGAAAGTGACAAAAACTTCAAAACTTCAAAAAATTATTACACGGTGTTGTATTTTTTATTATTATTTTTTTAATTTGTGAATCTATGACAATTTAAATCATAAATATGTGAATCGCACCATCTTCGTCCATCATTGTTTTGAAATTTAGCTGCTAATGTACCGGATATGCCTATTGTGCATACTCATACAAATACTACATTGCGATTAGTTCCCTGTGACAGGGAACAGCTGACGCATTTTTATCATTGGCTGCCTTCAAGCCCTCAGAAGGCGGAGAGAATCGGAGACGGAAAGGGCTTGAATTATTCGAATTATTGGGTGGTACCTAACACTACAGGGAGGTAACTCTATTCTAACGTACCGGGATCAGTGAAGTGTTTTAAAAGTTCGCTTCAATTTCAAGCGTTTATCTGACACAGATATACAATGTTTACAAAACGGACGCTGTGCTGATGGGACCTAATGATTGTTTTACATTTTTTAGTGTCTCTAATAAGTAGTATTACAATTTACTGATAATATCTGGTATAAAATAATTATAACAATGGGTAGAGATAGGTGTCGCCGTGGTTACTTTATGACAACCAAGACAAAAAACCAACGATCTTCATTTTTCAAAAAATTAAATAGTGAAAGGAAAACCACATTTTTTCTAGACCCAAAATTACATGAATACAACCTCTACGCAGAACCATGTACACATAATCTGCTTTATATTGGTTCAGAAATAACAATAGACGTAAATGATATGCATGTCAGCAATGGATGAAACGAGGGTAGACGCGTTGTGGAATTAGATGCTAGATGTAATGACAAGGGAGATGTACTGCTGCCGGTGTAACTTGTCATTACATTTATTCAATACAGTTGTTGAGAGGTAAAAAAGGTCATTAACTGCAATACAATTGAGATTTTATTTCGCAGATTGTTTTATACAAAAATATAATAATCTCAGTGTCTACATTTTACCCCAAATACTCTTGTCAACTACGGTTCCAAAAAGGGAGGGGCATTTTACACTAACATGTAGCTTAGTCCAGAGTTGTATGGTACTGTGTTAGCTATAGCCTTTGTTTAATTAAACACAAACTTGCATGTAGGAGGAAAGGGAAAAAATATCAGATGAGCTCCTCGAAAAATACAATAAAAATCTGTTCAACATAATTTTAAGATTCAAAGGGAGATTACTTTGGTACCGTGGTAGTCACTTGTTATTCCAGTACATTCTAATATGAGTAGGCATGGCCTATAGAGAGGACGTTTATAAGTATTCGAAATTAAATGATACTAAAAATACCTTTACATTTTGAGTATAGGCCCTATACCTAATATGAATACTGGCTCACATCTTTATACAAAGCATTGAAAAAAAAGTATGTTTTGACTTGGTAAGAAAACAAATAATTTAGTTTGATTGCAATTGGAAAAAAATAAAGATGTGTCCAACTGTTTTAAAAAAAATTCAGATCAGTACAAAAAACATAACCCTCCCCCTTTTCAAGTTAAATGGTTGTTCCCTTTGTAATACTTTATACAACAGGAGCAGCTCTTCAACCTATTAAACATGTTTTTGCTTCTTGTTAGACTTGAACTAACATCTTCTAGCTTATAACTAGATGTAATACTTCATACCACAGAAGCTCTTCAACCCATAAAACAGTTTTGTCTGCTTCTGGTTAGACTTGAACTAACATCTTCTAGTTTGTAACTAGATGTAATACTTTATACAACAGAAGCTGTTCAACCTATTAGAAAAAAAAAATTCTGATTCTTGTTAGACTTGAAATAACATCTTCTAGCTTGTAACTAGATCTGTAATATTTAATACCACATAAGCTCTTCAACCCATGAAACATTTTTTTCTGCTTCTGGTTAGACTTGAACTAACATCTTCTAGCTTGTAACTAGATGTAATACTTTATACAACAGAAGCTGTTCAACCTATTAGAAATTTGTTTTCTGATTCTTGTTAGACTTAAACTAACATCTTCTAGCTTGTAACTAGATCTGTAATATGCTATACCACATAAGCTCTTCAACCCATGAAACATTTTTTTCTTATTCTGGTTAGACTTGAACTAACATCTTCTAGCTTGTAACTAGATGTAATACTTTATACAACAGAAGCTGTTCAACCTATTAAAGAACATTTTTCTGATTCTTGTTAGACTTGAACTAACATCTTCTAGCTTGTAACTAGATCTGTAATATTTTATACCACATAAGCTCTTCAACCCATAAAACATTTGTTTTGCTTCTGATTAGACTTGAACTAACATCTTCTAGCTTGTAACTAGATGTAATACTTTATACCACAGAAGCTCTTCAACCAATGAAACATTTCTTTTCTGATTCTTGGTAGACTTGAACTAACATCTTCTAGCTTGTAACTACATGTAGATGTAATACTTTATACCACAGCTCTTCAACCCATAAAACATTTTGTTCTGCTTCAGGTTAGACTTGAACTAAGATCTTCTAGCTTGTAACTAGATGTAATACTGAAACGTTAGGGATAATTCAAGGTTAAGGGTATGATATGTTTGTATGTATGTTGATATTATTCATCTTTGCTTTTCTTTTTAAGGTCACTCAAGCACATTTCATTTGTTGTTTCTCGCGTTCGTTACCGTTGTGCATTGAGTGCCAATTTTCGCGTGTGTGATGAATGAATGGACAATATGCTTTAATGAACACTGTTTCTATTTCAGGTACCGTGATTCGCGTTATTTCATATTGTATGTAATCATTATTCATTGTGTATTTTGGGAATGTTAAGTACGAGTTCGTCCTCACTGTTTTTCCCCAACGTCAGACCCCAGACGTGTTCCATTCTTAGTTCGCCCGTTCCCTTTCTTGTCCCCGGTTCTTACCTCATTCATTAATTTACATAAGGGATATATATTGTAATCTTCGTCGCATAATGTTAAGAATAGGTTCCGTTAAGCCCCTGTCCCTCATTTTATAAAGTACACAGCCTGTATAACTGGAGGCCGCCATATTTCGTATATTTACTTCCGCCGGCTATAATACGCATGAGCAGAATTTCAGAGTCCCGTTACCATGGATGGGGGTACTCAACCAATGAAAATCATCAGAGGACCCCAAGGGGTTATATATACCCCCAGTCGTCTGCAAAAAGAGAGATTGCGACCCGTTACCAGGGACTTTGGCCATTTTACCCTGTTGATAGATATTACCAGAGCGCTACAGCGCAATCTTTTCAACCCACGACCAGGATAAGTGAATATTTACCTGTGTACGTATCCCCCGTAATATATAATCAATATTACTTGACCTGACTTGACCCAGATATATTTACTACGCCCCGTCCGTTTTACGCTAATGTTTACAAATAGCCGATAAAAGTACAAAAGGGGGGGTCCCCGTTATTCTAAACGCTCTGGTGGGTTTTTATTATATTTATTCATGCTTGTTATCCAGTAATAAATTGTTATTGCTATATTTAAGCAATTCTTGTCTTTTATTATACTATTTTACGATATATAACCAGTTGTCTTCAAGCTATGCTACCAATAGTTATGCTGTATTACCAACAGCTTTAGCTTTTGTCCACGCTACCAGTGACAAATACTAGGGTTCGTAACCAGACCCTACGTACGCTACATTTTGGTGCCCGGCGGTGGGATACGATTTTCCCTTCTTATTCTAGATAAAATAGTTTTATATTAAGTCAAATATGAGTGAGCATAAGTCATCAACTCATTCTAATAGCTCTCACAGTTCTCGTGCTGGCTCACCTGATCTGATATCATGGTCACCATCTGGAACAAATACACCCAGGGGTACTCCACAGCCAAATGGTCCATGTCAAGTTTTACAGGCTCAAGTTAACATTTTATTTCAACAATTGGACAACACCAACAAAACTGTACAAAATTTAGGGGCTCATTTTGATCAACTAAGTGCTCATTTTGCTCAATTCAGAGAAGAATTTGACCAGAAATTAGATAAACAGGCCATAAATTTCTCTAATATGGTCAGTAAACAAATAGAAAACCTATTTACCAGGCTTAATTCAAATGATAACCAGAGAAATAATG
>MJUT01053460.1:42766-57568 GCA_002080005.1 Gigantidas platifrons
CCCCGACCCAATTAAAATAGAAGCCATAAAGTCTTGGCCTATACCTACCACTGTCAAGGATGTCAGAAGTTTTCTGGGTACATGTTCCTATTATAGGAAATTTATAAAGGATTTTGCAAAAATTGCTCGTCCTCTGCACCGTCTCACTGAGAAAAGCATGATTTTTAAATGGAACACTGAATGTGATGAGTCCTTTAAAATTTTGAAGGAATGTTTGACCACAAGCCCTATTTTGACATACCCTTGTCTTGATAAAGAGTACATTTTAGACACAGATGCTTCAGCCTTTGGTGTTGGTGCTGTGTTGTCACAAATTTCTGACCAAGGTAAAGAGTGTGTAATTGCATATAATAGCAGAGCACTTACCAAACCTGAACGACAATATTGTGTCACCAGGAGAGAATTATTAGCCATTGTTGCGACGGTGAAGCATTTTCACCATTATTTATATGGTAGTCATTCTACTATCAGAACAGACCATGGGGCTCTGAATTGGTTACGTAATTTTAAGAACCCAGAAGGTCAATTAGCCCGTTGGCTTGAAGTCCTAGGTACGTATAACTATACAATTAAGCATAGGGCTGGCCTTAAACATTTGAATGCAGACGGTCTATCACGACGCCCTTGCAATACATGTAAGCATTGCGACCAAAGAGATGCAATAGAGGAAGAGTGTACAAATGATGACCACATTAGAGCCCCCAACATTCTTAGAAATGGTGAGACTTAACAAACTCCTCTTTCAGTAAATTGGTTAGAGAGTAAATCTAAAGATGAGTTAAGAAATGCTCAATTACAAGACCCTGTGTTAAAATTGGTATTAACATGGAAGGCAGCTGATGAAAAGCCAAAATGGGCAGAAATATCACATTTAAGCCAAGTCCATAAAACATACTGGTCCCAATATAACAGGTTGGTTGTTATTAATGAAATACTTTATAGGAAGTGGCTACCCACTTCTACTGATACTGGAACCAATTTTCAGTATGTTTTATCTAGTACATACCGAAACCAGGTATTGACCCTTTTACATAATGACCAATTAGCAGGCCATTTGGGTTTCAAACGTACCTTAGCCAGAGTAAAGGATAGATTTTATTGGGCCAGTTTGCACTTGTCTGTTGAGAGATGGTGCAAGCGTTGTAAAGAATGTCAAAAACGAAACCAACCAAGACGTCGCCCTAAAGGACAAATGAAAACCTATGTAGTTGGTGAACCTTTAGAGAGAATTTCGTTAGATATTTTAGGTCCTGTAACTAGGACGCATACTGGTAACAAGTATATTTTAGTAGTTACTGATTATTTTACCAGATTTGCTGAGGCATATGGTTTGCCTGATATAG
Organism: Gigantidas platifrons; assembly: GCA_002080005.1. NCBI lineage: Eukaryota > Metazoa > Mollusca > Bivalvia > Mytilida > Modiolidae > Gigantidas > Gigantidas platifrons. The sequence continues at coordinate 44,110 of MJUT01053460.1, forward strand.
AAACCACCACTGTAGCAGATAAGTTGCTTACTGAATTTATATGTAGGTATGGTCTACCCCTACAGATACACACCGACCAAGGTGCTCAATTTACATCTGACCTATTTGTTGAATTATGCAAAAGGTTAAGTATTTGCAAGACTAGAAATAGCCCATTTCATCCACAAAGTTCAGGACTTGTGGAAAGACTCAACCGTACTATTGAGGACATGCTCAGTAAGTTTGTTTCCAAACACCAGAAAGACTGGGACAAATACCTACCATTCTTGATGATGGCATACAGGTCTTCTGTTCACGAGACTCTCGGTGAGACCCCCTGTTTTATGATGATGGGCAGAGAAGCTACTTTACCAGTAGACTTAATTTATGGAAGTTATAAAACACAAGAAAATGACTCGATACCAGAGTATGTTGAAACTCTAATGAACCGTCTAGAAAAGGTGCATGAGGTTGTAAGAGGTAAGCTGGTGAGCGCCAGCGAACGTCAAAAACGACATTATGATTTGTCATGTACTTTCCCTAGGTTTAAAGTAGGTGATGGTGTCCTATTACAAGATACTAGAAAATATAAAGGGCTTTCTAGGAAATTCCAATTTAGATGGATAGGTCCCTTTACAGTCACCCATGTTATTTCTGACGTACTGTACAAGATTCAGGAGAAACCCAAAACAAAACCAAAAGTTATTCACGTGAATAGACTTAAGCCTTACCAAGGCAATATAAAGAGGTGGTACCAACCTCCTGATGAACCTGCCCTAAATACCAGGGGTCGTTGTTTAAATAATAACCAATAGTATATTACCAAGTACAGACGAACCAGGACAGAATATAATATTTATATTTATACATATACAGTGTATATTGATGTTATGGTTATATTTAATGAGAATGAAGCAGCAGATTTACTGTTTTATAAATTTATTATAAATGCATATTTGATGGATCACTTATTTTGAAGCGTGCAAGTATATCATGCTCATTTTAGTAAAATGACTCTTGACTCTTGAGTAGTTATCTTTATTGTTTTATGAACAGACATATATGAATGTGAGGATACGCCATGAGAGATCTTCACATTCAAACTTATAACGAAGTTGTTTAACTATTGAAAGTCATGTGACCAGTGACTCCTAACTTAACGTTATTAATTGTTGTTTGAAATTATACATGCATTTTACGTTACACGACCAGTAACAAACATTTTAACTTTTACTCGTACCATACAAATAGATGACAGAATACCAAAAGAGATATTAATGTAGTAGTATCGTAATTTGCTAGTCTTATGACCAAAGACAAATGGTGTTGCGGAAGCACACACGGAAAACTATTTATCTTGTCATGTAACCAATGATATAAAGCCTTTTCAATTGTTGGACATTCAAAATATTATCATAAAAAAACGAGTTATATGTCCATATTTATTATATTTTTTCAGCATGGACAAAGTCTGGATAGACCAGTGCCAGGATTGTGGGAAAAGATTTCCCAATGCTTCAAAACTCAACAGACATAGCAAGAGAGTCCATGGACCACGCTTGAAATGCAACTTTTGCTGGTGGAGCTGCCAGAGCCACCAGAGGCAGAGGCTCTTAGAACATGAACGGGCACATCACCACAGAGAAGGGTTTGTTCCAGCTGAAACTCCAGCATTTTCAGGGTCTGTGTCGTCCGTCATAGTTCCCGTGATTTCAGCTACTGATTCTTCAACACCTCAACAGCCTCTTATGTCTTCCATTCCCTTGTTCATACCACTGACACCTCTTGTCCCATCATTAACGGAGGAGGATCTTCAGCTATCCATGCCGCACTTTGCGGATTTACTTAGGATTGAGCCAGCCACACCATCGCCGCTCAAACGCCTCAGAGATTCACCAAATTTATCGCCATCTGTATCCATGCCGTCGGATCAGCTTTTCTCAAAATACCTGGCTTCACCTGACAATCGTGATCAGGATCCGTCATCCTATTCTCCTTCAGACAAACCGTTCTTATATCCAGATCCAGAGTCACCTGTACCTGTTTCCTTAAGAAGTCCGTCTCTTGTGTCTACGTCACCACTTGTTCCGTTATTGTCACCAGTTTCGTCTCCGTTAGTTCCAGTTGTTCCAGTTGTTCCAGTTTCATCTATCGGTCCAGTTTCGCCTACTGGTCCTGATTCATCAACCGGTAACACTATACTAGTACCTGTTCAGGATGTTCCTATGGATCTCTCATATACTTCTAAATATCGTGATCCGTTGGAGATTGATTGTAGGGTTTCAACCAATATTTGGAAAGTCATTCCTCTCGAACCCGTTACCAACTCTAGATCTTCTGTTCCTCTGTCTACCGCTACCAGGTATGATCATCTGGCACATGACCCACGATTGTTCTTCGCTGGTGCTCCTTCAATTTATTTGGAACACCCACTCGCTTCAACCCTACAGTCCACCATCAATCTATGTCGGAAAAACCAGCAGGCTCGTTACCAGCGCCGTCTTTTACCAGTTGGCAACAGTACTATTGTAAAGGAGGAACGTTGTTACCTGCCGGACGGTACCATAATGGAGCTTCGCGATATATGGACTAAGGACATAACAAAAGAAGAGTAAGGGATTTTTTTTTAGTAGGTTGTTAAGTAAGTTTCATTTTAGGTAGGAGCCTTTTACTTTTTAGTTCGAGGACGAACTTTCCCGGGAAGGGGGTAGTGAAACGTTAGGGATAATTCAAGGTTAAGGGTATGATAGGTTTGTATGTATGTTGATATTATTCATCTTTGCTTTTCTTTTTAGGGTCACTCAAGCACATTTCATTTGTTGTTTCTCGCGTTCGTTACCGTTGGGCATTGAGTGCCAATTTTCGCGTGTGTGATGAATGAATGGACAATATGCTTTTATGAACACTGTTTCTATTTAAGGTACCGTGATTCGCGTTATTTCATATTGTATGTAATCATTATTCATTGTGTATTTTGGGAATGTTAAGTACGAGTTCGTCCTCACTGTTTTTCCCCAACGTCTGACCCCAGACGTGTCCCATTCTTAGTTCGCCCGTTCCCTTTCTTGTCCCCGGTTCTTACCTCATTCATTAATTTACATAAGGGATATATATTGTAATCTTCGTCGCATAATGTTAAGAATAGGTTCCGTTAAGCCCCTGTCCCTCATTTTATAAAGTACACAGCCTGTATAACTGGAGGCCGCCATATTTCGTATATTTATTTCCGCCGGCTATAATACGCATGAGCAGAATTTCAGAGTCCCGTTACCATGGATGGGGGTACTCAACCAATGAAAATCATCAGAGGACCCCAAGGGGTTATATAAACCCCCAGTCGTCTGCAAAAAGAGAGATTGCGACCCGTTACCAGGGACTTTGGCCATTTTACCCTGTTGATAGATATTACCAGAGCGCTACAGCGCAATCTTTTCAACCCACGACCAGGATAAGTGAATATTTACCTGTGTACGTATCCCCCGTAATATATAATCAATATTACTTGACCTGACTTGACCCAGATATATTTACTACGCCCCGTCCGTTTTACGCTAATGTTTACAAATAGCCGATAAAAGTACAAAAGGGGGGTCCCCGTTATTCTAAACGCTCTGGTGGGTTTTTATTATATTTATTCATGCTTGTTATCCAGTAATAAATTGTTATTGCTATATTTAAGCAATTCTTGTCTTTTATTATACTATTTTACGATATATAACCAGTTGTCTTCAAGCTATGCTACCAATAGTTATGCTGTATTACCAACAGCTTTAGCTTTTGTCCACGCTACCAGTGACAAATACTAGGGTTCGTAACCAGACCCTACGTACGCTACAATACTTTATACAACAGAAGCTCTTCAACCTATTAAATATTTTTTTTCTGATTCTTATTAGACTTGAACTAACATCTTCTAGCTTGTAACTAGATGTAATACTTTATACAACAGAAGCTCTTCGACCTATTAAACATTTTTCCTGCTTCTGGTTAGACTTGAGAACTAAATCTTCTTATAGTTTGTACACATGTGAAGAAGCAGGATATAAGAATAAAAAATATTGACACATTAGTATATGGAAAGCATTATCAAATACCATCCACAATTTTTTGTGTAGGAGAAATTAGGAAAAAAATTGCCCAAGCTGGTGACAGTGATGCAAGTTTGTGTTTACACAAGACGTAAAAATTGTATGCGAAATTGACATAGAAGTATTTTTTTTTAATTTATTGAACGAAAATACAATATTTTATTTAATAAAAACAAAAAAAGTTGCTATTAATTTATTTAAATATGTTTTAGGAAAGTAATTACTTTTGTATCTATGTTGGCTTTACACATGTGGGCTTAAATGTCAGCGCCTACATATTTTAGTCTTCTGTGAGGATTCCAGAAATAGTCGATCAGTTTACATGTACAATGTAGATACACCATGGGTGGGACTAAAACTAACTCGCTCTGAATTTTAGTCCCACCCATGCTAATCTATACATACACAATCATTTCCCATACAGTAACTAAAACATACAACTTGGCATTACATGTACATTCAAGGAGGTGTATTTTGTAGTTCATATATTCTGACCATGCAAACCCATGAGGACACATGTATTCACAGTACTTCAGTGTTGAAATATACTTATTTTTTAGTTTTGAGGGTGTAAATGGATATTTTTTGTATAGTTTTATTGTGAACGATTCATTGTATATTTTGTGATACACATTGCAATAGAAATGATCTCACAATATACTACACTATGTTAATCCATGCTATGTTCCCATTAATTATGCATTAGAAGACATTAAATAAGACCTAATACCTAGATATTCAGCAAAAATTACTTCAAACTGTCCAAAATTTGTAAAATTATGATTGTTGATTTTCAGGTTTCTGTTAATTCTTATGACCTGCAACTTTAATTTTCTTCAAAACTCAATAAATGTATGCTTCGTGACAACTTTTGTTATGTTTCTTGTTAGTCGGATGCACAAATGCACATTTACAGTCAATTTATCCTCTAAAATACAAATCCACATTGACAATTTGAATAAATAACAGTAAATGTCCAGTGACAAATGCAATTTTCTTGGGATCACTAAAATGACCTGGTTTTAAACTACATAATTCTGAAATAAATCAGCTCTCTATAGTCTTATATTGTTTCATGTGTACATTTTACATGTGTTCTAACTATAACTACCAAAATTTATGAGGAAAAATAAGTAAGATTAGAAAATTTTCAAAAATGGTATCGCCATATACCATATTTGAAATCGACTAAAAGCGCAACATAAAATTGCTAAAATTCTTAATTTTAGCAATCTTTTTCAATATCATATGACCATTAACTACAAAAACACATTAAATCTACCATTCTCAATAATTGTAAAGACATAAATAAGCATAAAATTATATTTCAATACCCTCTGTGCATGTACATCTAGTGTATGGGGAAAATGTTAAAACGATTTTTACTAAATGAATTTTGATTTTCCCAGACATGATTAAATCCAATTTTATCAAATATTCTAACATGACCTCACTCTTTCCCTTTGTTAAAAAAAACAGAATTATTTCTTCGTATTATCTCATTAGCACATGCGCTGATGAATGTGACTGACGTTTCCATTGGCAACATAAATTGTGACCCGAATAATTATTCGAGTTACATAAATTGTGTGCGACCTTTTCCGCAAGCGTATGTATAAATTACCGTCTTCCAATAAAAAGTATACTACCGTATTTGTACTCTTAGACATATCAGAATCGAAATAAATCATGGAAGCCAGAATGTGCTTTGAGTTTTAACATAGATTGGCGGATATTAGTAAATTTTATCCCTCGCTTCTGGCTCGGTATACAATAATAATATCCGCCAATCCATGTTACAACTCACAACACATTCTGGCTTCCATGATTTATTTCTTAAACATTTTTATTCTATACCAATCATCTGAGTTATTATTAACTAGAAGTAATACTTTATACCACAGCTCTTCAACCTATTAAACATAACTAACATCCTCTAGCTTGTAACTAGATGTAATACTTTATACAACAGAAGCTCTTCAACTTATTAAACATTTTTTTCTGCTTCTGTTTAGACTTGAACTAACTTCTTCTAGCTTATAACTAGATGTAATACTTTATACAACAGAAGCTCTTCAACCTATTAAACATTTTTTTTTCTGATTCTTGTTAGACTTGAACTAACATCTTCTAGCTTGTAACTAGATGTAATACTTAATATACCACATAAGCTCTTCAACCCGTAAAACATTTTTTTCTGCTTCTGGTTAGACTTGAACTAACATCTTCTAGCTTGTGTGATATCGTTTCTTTGAATTTCCTGGATTGCACTTTGGCAGAGATCACGTTCAATAGTACCACATACAATGTATACTGTATCACTACTGAATATACTATCAATTAAAACTATTTATATATTTACTGTTTAGAGCAATGTACTGTCTATTGTATTAATCATAATTGTTATATTTATGTAACTGCCCACTGTGGGACCATGATTGGAATAATAAATATTTGATTTGATTTGTAACTAGATGTAATACGTTATACCACAGAAGCTCTTCAACCTATTAAACATTATTTTCTGCTTCTGGTTAGATTTGAACTAACATCTTCTAGCTTGTAACTAGATGTAATACTTTATAACACAGAAGCTCTTCAACCTATTAAACATTTTTTTCTGCTTCTGGTTAGATTTGAACTAACATCTTCTAGCTTGTAACTACATGTAATACTTTGCTTATATCACATAAGCTCTTCAACCCATAAAAAAAAATTCTGCTTCTGGTTAGACTTGAACTAACATCTTCTAGCTTGTAACTAGATGTCATAATACTTTATACAACAGAACGTAACCCTTGTTCCGCTTGTGCTCCATTTAGGGTTACGAATCGGTCCCATTCAACGTATGGGAGCAAATTAAAATGTTCGTTCCGTGACTATTTCAAATTTCTTTTTGCATATCTGGTCATAACTTATTATTCCCTACAATTTTTAAGTAATGGTGATACGAAATAAGTGTTACAATACCTGTTTCTACCTTGACGATTTATTTCGTATTCGAAAATTGTTTCTTGTCCGCCATGACACCATACGTAGATTCTCGCGATGGGCGGAGCCTATCCATATATGGATCTCAATGCCAAATATGGAAAACTGTTACAACGATTTTACGGCAATCGATCCAAATAAGGATATCTCCAAAACGAGGCAAGTGCACGTGAAATAGCAACTTGTAGACAAGATGTCGGACAGACAGAAGATTTCATGCATTCAAATTTTCAGATGGATATAAGTCTACCATTGATTCATGCAGTGTTTACTTAACACCTCAAGGTTTACCTAAATATATTTATCTTTCACCCCGCTAATATTTCCAACCACTTATTGTAAGTTACAACGGAATTAGGACAAAAAACCGCCCGGTGTGATTCACTCCGGGCGTTGCTCCCATACACTGAATGGGACCGATTCCTAACCCTTAATGGAGCACAAGCGGAACGAGGGTTACGTTATCGTATCTATGTCAAACTTGACCTAACTTCTTCTTATACTGTAGTTTGTACACATGTGAAGAAGCAGGGTATAAGAATAAAAAATATTGATACATAAGATGGACAGCAACGAAATATAGCCTTCTAGGTAATACTGGACCAGAAAGATGCACAAGTGCATGCATGCCTAACAGCGATTACATGTAGGATTAAAATTTTAATAATGGAACATTTTCTATTGACATTCAGAATTTCTATGGGCCATTCTTTTACATTCTTTGTAAATATTTCTGATTTCAATGGGACATTTTCAGATGGAATATGTGATCAATGGTGCATGGCCCCCTCTGATCCCAATCACTGCTAACAACTCAAACTTTCCAGTCTGGAGATACAGAGTAGAACATGTCTTCAGAAAGTCGAAATATAAATCAGGGGATCATCTGAACGAGATTAGTAAAACACATTTTCCTTCATAAACTTGACATGGCAAGACCCAAATTACATTGACTTTTTCAAATTCGTTAAATGTTTAAAGTCATCAAAAAGACTAATTTTCGTTTAATATTTGTGGAGTTCTACCTACTTTATCGTAAATTACTTCTTCTACATCAGCCGTTGATATGTTGTAAAACGTTGACTTGATTGAGGGTGAAAGACAAATCGGCATTTAGTTTCGATCGCGGTTTCCATCATCCATGTTTGTTTAAGAACTACTGCTTTAAAATTAATCCATATGTTATCGATTAAAAATATTGACACACGCATTTTCAAATACATAATGTACCATCCACGACTTTTATGTAGGAAATATTACGAAATCAGAAAATAATTTGTGACACTGTGCAGTGATACGAGTAGCTGAGGAACCGTAGCCTTTTATGGTCCCTTTTTTTCGGTTGCCAAATAGATATATTATTTTAATTTACTGAACAAAATAAAATATTATATTTTTTTAAAACAAAACAAAGTTGCTATTATTATTACTTTTTTATGACAGTAGATACTTTCGGATTTAAGCTGGCTTACACATCCGGGTAGTATGGTGCCCCAATACTCGTAGTTATATAGACGCGAGAGCGACGCGAGAAATTGAGCATCAGTGTGTAGTCTACGTGGGGGGGGGGGGGGTCTAGCAACGTGTTCTACAGTAATGAGGACTTATCGTTCTCTATTATTACTTTCAACTTCACTCATTAAATGTAATATAATGGAATAAGTCACATTATTAGGAGATAAAGATAGTTATTCAGCTATAATGCACTCATTTGGGGCGTTTTTATTACAAAGGAACCAGTTTGAGTTTGGTCTTCCGGTTTAGAAACTGGTTCGAAACTGGTTTGAAACTAGTTCATTGGTTTGTCTTTTGTAATAAATAGATGGTTTTATACATATAAATAAAAATGGCTGACTCGTATGTGATCAATATTTTAATGCAATATAGAAATGAACGAGTATACATTTTTTTTTCTTCAAAATAGCATTACAATCAGTTACATTTTTTAGACTTTTTAAAGTTTCATGCTTGCGTCAGACAAATTTGCAAGACAGCAATCTGTTAACCCTTCATGTAGACTTGCAGTCAAAAAGGGCTCATTAAATCAGTTGAACATCAATTACTATCACTGGTACAGCATGGATTGTCATTAAATTGCTCTATACAATCAAACTGTTTGAGACAAATGCTGCACACCAAAATCAAAACTTCAGCGGTCGCCATTTTGAACAGATGTCAACTGATTTCTCTGCAATAAAAACGCTCATGGACTTAAAATGGTGTTTTTGGAAAATAGGGGGATGACAAAGTATGTCGGTTGTCCTGTTGGTCGGTTGAATAATTCTGAAACTTAGACAGTGTTAGCTAGTATTGGTCTTCAAATTACAGGATTTTAGAAGGAAATGAACGACACATTTTTTAGATATCATTGTTTTCTTAATAAAATAAGAAAAGGTTTTTAGGATTTGTTTTTCTGGGGAGTGGGGAAGCATTTCTTGACCTAAATGGCTGCTCTTCTTTTCCTAAATTGGACAGTATGACACATGTAAGTATAGAAATTATTAAATTAAATGTAATATAATGGAATCAGTTAATGTTCATATAAGATAGTCACATTATAAGGAGATAAAGAGAGAGTTATCCAGCAAATTGTACTCAATGGTGTTTTTTTGTAAAAAGGGGGGGGAGGTGAAAAAGTTCGCCCGTTCTCTATTTCGGTTGGTAGAAAAATTCTGAAACTTAAACAGTGTTTAATTGTTCTTTATATTGTACGAGTTTTTTATAGAAAAATTAAACGACACATTTTTTCTATAATTATGACTACTTCAAAATTATTTTTTTTGCCGTTGTATTTTACGGCAGTTCTTGGTAAAATATTCTATTTTTTATCTAAAAAAATTGCTAATTAAAAAAAATTTCCATAATTTTCGTGTTAATTAGCTGGAACTGGTATCACACTTTCAAAATAAGCTTAACTATTTAGTAAATTATTTCTTTTACCTCCCAAAAAAAGGAAAATCAAGCATCAACTAGCATTCTTGTCATCTACGGATATTCTTTCGATTTAAGGGGGGTTTAAAATGGAAGTGTGTAGAATCTCTTGGTTAAAATCTTTTGCTTTTTTAATATTTGTAATATCATAATGTTTCACATACAAAAAAATCTAAAAAGATAAACGACAGAAAAATTTAGGGGTCAGGTGTTGGGTACCACCTTAAATCGCACAATTGACTTAGAACAGCTTTAAATCACGTACTTTTGACGCTTGCAAGTGTCGGTCAAGTAGTTGGAAACTATTGACCGGTGAAGTAAACTTCTCGACATAAGCCTGGAAAAATAGTAAAACTATCGAGTTGATTTTTATTTAGAAAATTATAACTGAGGTATAATAATTTAGTTTATCGGTAATTTGTTACAGTTTCCTTTGATCTTTACTACCCGATAAATTTAGTAACAACGCTCAGTTGACCACCGACTCGTGATACAAGAAATTATCAGCTGTTGGTCGTTTGTCATGCGCGGTTTAACGTGACGTCACTAAACCGTTCATTCTAAAAAAGGTCAAAACACAACAAAAAATCAAAAAAACTGTGTTAAAATTGTGAAATTACCGATAAAAAAATTATTAGTATTTTTTTTCGCTCGACAAGGATTATCAGGTCCATATCAGATTCGCTCTTCGAGCTCATCTGATGTGGACCTGATAATCCTTGTCTTGCAAAAAAAATACTAATAATTAATACATATTCACCGGTCAATATTATACACCTATTTACTGGCTATGAGGACAATAGCAAGTTTATTGTCCCCCGAGACACCATCTATTTCCCGACGCGAAGCGGGGGGAAATAGTTGGTGTCGAGGTGGACTATAAACTTGCTATTGTCCGAATAGCCGGTAAATAAGTGTTTTATTATACCAAAGGCAATCTAGGAAAACTGAGAAAATATGGCTATTAAAAAGACACAAGTAGAAGTTCTTAATAGTAATATTAAGAAAAAATATCGACAATAAACATGCTTTTTTAAATTGCCAGTAAATAGTTCAGCGGCAGTCAATAGTCTTAAAAACTATTGACCGGTCAATAGTCTCAGTGTTAAAAATGTGAAACAATAGCATTTTTATTTCTTTAAGAAAGCTTTAAGAAAGTATATACTGAGGTATAATAATTTAGTTTATTAAATAATATGATTAAAACAGCCCTAATACGTTTAAATTAGCCTGCATCATACAGTAGCTCTGCCCAGCTTAATATCTATACAGCTTTTCGGCCCCGGGCCAATACAGCTTTGGTCCGTATTGGCCCGGGGCCGAAAAAGCTGTATAGGTTCCGGTTTGCAATCTTACTTCCGTTCCGACATTACGTTCGCATAGTACAATTCTTCATGACGTAATTATTACAAACATGTCGTCTGACAAGGCTGTCGTTGACAGTGAGCCTATGGCTTTCACAAATGAAGAAACCAAGCAAACTTGCATCAATTTGCAAAGGAAATTGGGAGCTTTGAGTTGGATTTCTATAATTTTGATGAGTTAAATCAGAGGTGGCGAAATTCGTCGGACCGTCGGACAAGTCCGACGTTTTTTATTACTGGTCCGACTAAAATCGTATTTTTTTTCCGGACCAGATGTCCGACATCGTTTTCGGAGTTTACTTTTTCACACATGAGCGGAAGTGACTTTCATTAAAATAATTGAAAAAAGAAACATGCTTTGAATGATTGAAAATGTGTGCCAGGAAAAGCTCTAAAGCGTAAAATATCGGTAGAGGTAATAAGAAATCCTCAAAGTAACTGAAGCCTAAAAGAAAAGACCTTAAGCTTAACCCATCATGGCAAAAAGATCGACGCTACCGGATGTTTCATCCCATAATCAAAACGGACCATAACAAAAACGGAATATTGAAATAAAAAAATAATTTGTTTAGTGTGTTTTAACTATAAACATATGTTCATTTGCACATAAATTTGCAAAAAAAAAACAAAAAAAACAATTGGAAGTATATTTTTATATAGTATGTTGGGAAGATCTTTCTTTTCCTTCATGATGGATGGGTCGACAGATACCTCTGGGCTCTGGTGAAGAGCAGGACACCATTTACATTCGTTTTTCACAGAGTAGAGATAATTGAAAGATTTCTGGGAATAGGAACATCAAACAGTACTTGTTCAAAAGATCTAGAGGAATTTGTCCTTAAAATGTTTGAAAGTAATAAAATAAATAAAGGTCATTGGTTAGATTTTGATTTTCTACGGGCCTTGGGCCAATACAGCTGACCTCGAATCTATACCAGGGCCAATACAGAAACAACCAGTTAATAACACTATATTATTGTACCTCAGTATATGAACATCACTGCAAACTTTTCTACATTAAAATTGCTATTTTGCTCTTTTCCCAGTTGTTTGACTATTGAGCGGTCCATAGTTTTAAAGACTATGGACCGGTAATGTGAATCTTTTTTCCGGATTTTTAGTTCCGCGACCGGAGTGGATAAAAGTTTTATATTTATTCGGAACACTCGGACTTCATCGTCTTTTATCGAAAACTCTGAAATTTTCAAAAAATTTCAAAATTTAAAAAATTTGAAAAAAATCAAAATTTTCAAAAAAAAATCAAAATTTTCATAGAATTTCAAAATTTTCAAAAAATTTCAAAAATTTCAGCTTTCATAAAATTTCATAAAATTGTAGTCACCATGTAAATGGTTTAGTCTCACCTAGCCTACATTTGAAAATGTCATTGTCTCACTTGGCCTACAATAAATTCTTACCTGAGTCATACCTGATTGATTTTAATGCTATAGATTGTTGTTTTAGCATTTAAGTTGGGGCCCCTTAGAGGTTGTTATTTTATATAGGGTACAGAAATATACAGAATATTAGGCATTTTGTTTTTTGGACTGACTTTATCACGGGGTATATCAGGTGAGCCTAATATTCTGTTTATAGGTAATTTATAATTAACTTAAAAAAAATTATCAAATGAATTCTTTAAAACGATATTTTGATGGGATTATTTTTTTGCGGATGTATCTTGTTTTTTAAATGTGATTCGGTTCTGGCACGCGAGGTTCATTCAAAAACTAGTTAACGAGGCGGCAAGATGTGTTTTTTTTAACTATTTGACGTGTGTTATACATTATGATGGTTTTGTTGGATTGAAGTGTGTTTTGGAAATTATCATGTTCGAATATGCTACCGGTAAGTAATTTTTGTCATTAAAACTTGTGCAAAAACGTATCGAATACGTTTCACTGAAATATTCTGAATGTAGATCAAATCAATAAACATCCATAATAATCCCACTCGGAAGGCATTTAGATTTAGATTTTATGTTATTAATTCTAGAAAGTTAATTACAGACACCGACACAAAGTCTGTCTTTTTACTAAGAATAGCAGATATGCATGTATAAATATAGACGAATTTAGATGTATCGACGATATGATTGTGGGGGGG
>MJUT01053460.1:63323-98125 GCA_002080005.1 Gigantidas platifrons
CCCCCTTTTATGTGCTGGTACGCCGTGCATGGTTCATATATCTTGGAAAAGCTCAATTTTTCGCTTGAGATGCATGCTATGAAAATGGCCCTATTAGTTAAAAATATATCTTATTGGTCTTTCCTCTTTGAAATTGCGGCCATGTTATTGGCCCATTTCTTACCAATGGCTGCACCGATTTTGACCAATGTTTATCAGGTGAAAGCCCATTATTAGATGAAAGATATTCATTCTAGAGTGTACACAAGAAAATGTTACGGACGGAATGACTGATGGACGGAACGACGGACGGACAGTAGCGTTACAATATGCCTTTGCAACTTCGTTGGCGAGGGAATAAAAATACATCTATGCACAGAAATGTTTGGAGAACGGAAACACGTCGCAAGATTCTTAAATTATGTTTCTTACATTCTCTGTATCAATCAATCTTACCCCGTAAATCTAAAATGAACAACGAGAGGCCGATCTGACGAATTTTAAGTAGCAACATATATGGCTGTTCACTAGGGAGATAAGTGGCCGTGAGAAAAGGTGTTTCAATTTACGCCGCCACCGGAAAGTAATCCCTATGTCTTGTGCCTTCCGTTCGACAAAATATGAGCCATTAAGTATTGCTAAACAGGAAAATAATTATTATCTTATAAGCGCAAAAGTGATCAAGATTTTAACTTCATTTTAATTTTTTATTGAAATATTCAAAAAGTAAAATATTCAAAAATAGAAATTTCCAACAATTTAAAATTTTGATATTTTGAAATTTTGGTTAAAAAATGAAAATATTAAAATTTAAAACTTTTTTAAAATTTTGATATTTTGAAATTTTGAGTAAAAACTGAAAATATTAAAATTTGAAATTTTTTTGAAATCTTGAATTGTTAAGTGTTTGTTACACGGACCGACAACACTCGAGTTGGCTTGATTATATTTTTTTTCGAGAAAAAATATTTTAGTCTCTAATTTAAAAGAGATATCACCTAGCGTTTCCTCCTGAAAAAAAAAACAAAAAAAAACAAGAATAATATAAAAAACGACGATGCAATTCTACTGTCAAAATACGATTCGGCCGTAAAAAGATACTAAATTATGCTTACCGTATACGTGTTGAAAAATGGAGTAGGTCGGTATAACATGAAACTTGCTAAATCCTCATATTTGTGTCGTTTTCGTCAATATTTTTGTTTGTGTCATACATGTGCTTTTCCTTCCGCAAATAATTTCGCAAATGCGCAAATGCTTTACCGAATATGTTCACTTTGTAGGTCACGGAATATTGTTATTTTATCCGTTTGAATGGAATGAATTAGGATAAAATTAATTTATCCTTGGTTTTTTAGTACATGTAGTATAGGTGGCATAGTGTTTCCCGCTCAAAATTGTTTTTCACGGTCCGGCATGTTCGATTCCTCATTCAGCACGACAACGTCCAACTGACCGGGAGTGTATTGTTGGCAAAATTTATAAATGGATCTGGACAACTCTTCTCAGGAACCTGATGTTTCGTTGAACGATATTTTGAAAGCTGTCAAAGAGCAAGGTGATATTAACTCTAGATTAAGACAAGATTTATCTCAATTAAAACAAGAAGTACAAGGGTATACTCTATCAGTTGCTACTCAGGTCATGAAACTTAAAACTTATTCAGAATATAAATGGAAGTATGATGGTAATAGAGTACAATTGTCGCTAAATTCAGAATTATGGGAAGACCTTAACCAAACTATTTGGGCACTTGACCATTCTAAAACAGATTACGCAAGGGAAACAATCTGAGAAATCAAGGACAAGATTGCTAAGCGCAATAAACTTATTAAAATTGCCGATACTAGCGAAGGGGGTTGGGAAACTGTCAGACAATATCAAACAAACCCTATTGCTAGTGATACCGATGATGAGACCAGAATCAACAAAGCGGAAAATAGGGCTATCCGCAAACGCAAGTTCAATAAAACATACTCTACGTCTACTTCTAGTTCTAATGCTTTTCAGTTTCAACCTGATTTTCCAGCTAAACTTCAGCCACCCTTTCGTGACCCCCAGTCTTGGTTCACTGGATTCCCTCTGTACAACAATCAACACAAACAGTTCAGCACGGACGGAAATCAACGTAAAGGAAATCAAGGAGGGTGTTTCAGCTGTGGATCAATGCAGCATTGGCGTAATAGATACCCCCTCAACCCAAACGCAGATCCCAAACCAAAAGCAGACTGATTTCATAAAAGATGAGTATTTATTCTTAGATACATCTTACAATAATCAATATTTTACTGACGATTATAATGAGTATGAACAAGGGCAAGCTCAAATCATTGTTAAAGGCAGGCTTAAAACACATTTTGATTTTTGGAAAAGTATTGGTACCTATGATTATATATTTAGACACTATTTGGAATGGATATCGCATACCTTTTTACACTACGCATTCATCTGTTTATTTACAAAACAACCGTTCAGCCTTACATCATTCGGATTTTGTTATAGAAGCTATACATGACTTATTGATTAGAGGTTTAATAGTAGAATGTAATCAAAAACCTTTCTTAGTTAATCCGCTGACCGTTTCTGTTCAGAGCAATAGTAAGAAACGGTTACTTTTGGACCTTAGACACGTCAATAAACATCTGTGGAAAACTAGTGTTAAGTTCGAAGACATTCGCACAGCTATGCAATTTATTAATGCTAAATCCTTCTGTTTTTCTTTTGATATACATTCGGCGTACCATCATATTAACATTTACGAACCACATACAAAGTTTCTTGGTTTTGCTTGGAAGTATGACACGGGTATTAGATACTTTAAATTTCTTGTTCTCCCTTTTGGGTTGAGCTCAGCCTGTTATGTATTTACCAAGGTAACTCGCCCATTAATTAAGAAATGGAGGGGCGAAGGTAAGAACATTTTAATGTATTTAGATGACGGCTTGGGTTCTCATCCTGATGAGGATGTGTGTACAGCTATGTCAGCACAAGTTAAACAAGATTTAATATTGAGTGGATTTGTACCCAAGAATGAGAAATCTACATGGCAACCAATCCGTCAGCTCATTTTTCTTGGTTATGTGATTGATACTGATTTGGAAATCTTGAGTATTCCGGAAAAAAGGTTGTCAAAGCTTTCAGCTACTATTGATGAAATTGGTTTGTTAATTACTCAACATTCTCGTATATATATAAAAAAGATAGCATCGTTCGTCGGGCAGATTATTTCTATGTCATATGTAATTGGTAATGTTGCTCACGTTATGACTAAATATTTGAGTATTGACATTTTGTCCACAGACACATGGAATAGTTTTATTACTTTGTTTGATGATAGTATTGAACAGATTTCCTTTTGGAAAAACAATTTGAGTGACTTTAATGTCCGTAAGTTTACAATTGATGTTTCTTGCAACACTATTGTGTATAGTGAAGCTAGTTCTACGGGATACGGTGGGTATATAGTAGAGAATCCGGACAGTATTGCCCATGGTATGTGGTCAGATAGTGAAAAATTGCCAAGTTCTACGTGGAAAGAACTTACTGCTGTGAAGAAAGTACTGTTTTCTCTGTCAGATTATGTTAAAGGTAAACGGATCAGGTGGTTTACCGACAATCAGAACGTGGTTAATATTATCAGTAAAGGCAGTATGAAATGTCATTTGCAAGACATTGCGCTTGATATATACAAACAGTGTTTAAACTACAATGTGTCATTACATGTGAAATGGATTCCACGTACAGAAAATGAAAGAGCAGATTTTATCAGCCGTATTGTCGATTTTGACGGCTGGGGTATCTCGGAGGATTTATTTTTGTATGTGGATTCCCTTTGGGGGCCTCATGAAATAGACTGGTTCGCATGATGACAATCATACATTACCTGTATTTTACTCCAGGTATTGGAATGTCAAATCAATAGCCATTGCTGCATTCACCGTTGATTGAAGTGGGATTAACGGCTTGTTTGTCCCGCCAGTGTGTTTACTATTCAGAGTTTTACAGTATTTGAAGCAATGTAGAGCTTATGGTACTGTTGTATTACCTATGTGGAAATCGGCAAGTTTTTGGCCGATGTTATGTCCCGCTGGTGATGGGTTTATTAGAGAGGTGGTGGTGGGTGTGTCTGATTTGCCTACTAACAAATATAACTATATTCCTGGTAAAGGTAAAAAGTCGGTGTTTGGTAATATTGATTTACCCTTCAGGATGTTGGCTTTGAGGTTAAATGTCATGGTGTAATTATTAACCTTTTTAATACCTGGTGGTTGGTGTATCGCTATAGGCGAGAATTTTTGCAGAGGGGTCAGATACCTGTTTTTTGTTTACACATAGATACATAGACTTTTGTTACATATAAATATGACTGTTATATGTATATTTAGTTTATATTGTATTTCATGTTTTGATCATGTGCATATGTATATATGGTATATATTGCATATTGCAGATTGCGTTTTTTCATGATATGCATATTTATAAATATTTGTCTTTACATATGTTTGTCCATGCTTTTAAAAATGAGATAACGGCACTTCCTGGACCTTTAATCGATAGTTTGAAATTTGTTCCTGAATTATTAACGGAAAGTAAATCTTCTGGTACCGTTAACAATTATTATCATGGATCTCTACGGTGGAAAAGTGGGCACAAACCAACGGTATTAAAGAATACGACATTCTACCCGCTAAGGATTTACATGTAGCTTTATACCTCGCATCTTTAGCGCAGTTAAGCAGAACGCCTAGTCCTGTGATTCGAGCGTTTTATAGTATTAGATGGGCACATTACGTTATTAGTGTTATTTCGCCTACCGAGTCATTTTTAGTGAAAAGTATTTTGGAAGGAGCGAAAAGATGTCTTTGTGTACGACAGTTAAAAAAGAGCCCATAACACCAGAATTGCTTCAGAAAATGTATGATAGTTTGTTTAGGGCTAAAAATGTATATAATCAACGTACCATTTGTGCATGTTTATTAGCATACGCAGTATTTATGCGTATTTCTGAATTATTGAATTTGCGGATATGTGATATTAATTTTTTTCAGGAATACATTTCAGTTTTTATTGAGAAAAGCAAAACCGATGTTTATAGAGATGGAAATTGGTTGATTATTTGTAGAACAGGCTCAGCGTTATGTCCTGTTAGGAATTTAGAATTATATTTAGAATGGCTTGGATGTTGCCAAAATTCAGAATGTTATTTTTTTTTCAAAATTTAGTGAAAGTACAACAAGGATATATTTAATTTTCCGTCAAGTTAATAAGTCGTTATCATATTCACGTATGAGGGAATTGTTTATTGAAGCCTTCTCTCCGTTTGTCGTTAACATTAAACGTTATGGTTTGCATAGTCTCCGTTCCGGTGGTGCGACGTCAGCAGCGAAATATGGTGTTCCGGATAGACTGTTTAAAAGGCATGGCCGTTGGCGATCTGATAAATCCATAGACGGTTACGTGAAGGACGATTTAGTTCAGAGGTATCGCAAAATTTAGGCATTTAATTTTCATTTAATTTTTGATATTTTTGAAATTTTTAGATTCTTTATACTCCCGTTCTTTGTGTCAGTACCGGTGTTACATACTCATTTTTCCCTCATACTCATTTCTCCTCCCCCCCCCGGAAAAATGAGTATATACTCAGTGTTCCCCCTCGGAAAAATGAGTATATACTGAGATTTCCCCACGGAAAAATGAGTACAATGTATATACTGAATTCACCCACCGGAAAACCAAGTATGTGTTAACACATACTCATTTTCCCCCCATACTAGTTTTTCTTCCTCGCCCTTTTTAATAGGGTTTTTCTTGTGTACACTTCTATACATGTATATGGTGGAAGACATACTAGTTAAATGTGGACGAAAGAGGGTATCAACAATGATGATAGTAATAACTAAGGCAAGCATGAGCATGGAGTGAGAACGGAAAATGAGGTAGGAGGAAAGGATGGGAAAAACACTTTTGAGTGATAAAGCGATCTTTCTTAGTGCAAGTGAGAAAAACTTAAGTTTGATAAGTGCTGGAAGGCACAATTGACAGGTATGAGGAAGAGGGAAGGAAGGAAGGAACATAAAGAGAAGAATAGAGAGGACGGAGGGAGAATGGTAAAAAGATGATGGAGAGGAAGGAGAGATAGAGGTATAAAATAAGGAGGAGTCAATATGGAAAAGGATGGAGATAGTGAGGTGGATAATGATGAGGAAGTAGTGAAACAGATAGTGAAGAGGAGATTTGAAGAAAGATTATAGAAAGGACGAAGTGACAAAGGTAAACGAGGAGGAGAGAAGTAGTGAGGAGGAGGTAATAAGGATGATGATGATGATGGAGGAGAAAAGTATATGGAGAAGGTAATTAGGAAGAGGATGCAGAAGAAGGGGGAGAGAGGCAGTGAGGAAGAGTTAATAAGGAGGATGGAGACGGAAGAAAGACAGAGGTAATGAGGTGGATGATAATATTACAGGAAAGAGAAGAGGTAATGAGGTGGCGAATTGAGAGGAATGAAGGATGGAGAGGTGGTGAGGAATATTGAGAGGAAGGAGGGGAGAGGTAATTAGGAGGATGACAGAGGAAGGAGGGAGAGAGGTAGTGCGGAGGATGGATAGGAATGGGGAGAGGAAGCAGGGAGAGCAATAGTGAGGAGGATTGAGAGGAAGGAAGGAGAGCGGTAGTGAGGAGAAGGAGAGAGAGGTAGTGAGGAGGATGATGTAACGGAAGGAGGGAGAGAGGTAGTGATGAAGTGGATGGAGAGGAGTAAGGGAGTAGTAGTGAAGAGAATTGAGAGGAAGGAGGGAGAGAGGCAGTGAGGAGGAGGACGGAGGAGGAGAGGTAGTGAGGAGGAGGATGGATAGGAAGGAGGGAGAGAGGCGGTGAGGAGGAGAATGGAGAGGAAGGGTGAGAAAGGTAGTGAGGAGGACGACTACTTTAATAAATTTCCCCCGACAATGCATTCAATGGTTCTTGAAAATCTATCAATCAGAATGTTCAAAGTCTGATATCGATCTGCACCAAAGTAACAACACTTGTGTAGTACCCCATATTAAACACCCTCAATGTTAAATTGGTTAAACTATGTTCAGTGGTTCCCAAGGAGATCACGAAAATGTAATTCATAGGTTTTCAAAGCAATTTTGACCTTCGCTGTCGACCATTTTGAATTTCCGATTGGTACAAAAAGCATTATCACCTGTAAAGGAGTCTGAAATTTCAAATATATATATATTTATTCAGAGCTACCCCTTTACAACGGGGACACCTGCAGACGGGGTACCTGCAGGTGCGTCTAACATTGATCATACAAACAATTATGTACTATATACAAACATTTTAAGTAAAAAATGCATATGACATGCAATATAAATGATATATGATAAAGTTCATAAAATATGTTACAACGAAGCATCTTTAAGATTTTCATTTCAACACATAGCTTAATAAAACATATTCAGTGCATAAAAAGACAATACATTATACATTCTAAAACACATCCAAAAAACTTATTCAGTGCATAAAAAGACAATACATTATATATTCTAAAGCACATGCAAAAACAAAAGCTTAAAACCTTGATACAGGGATTGTATTATGACAGATAGTTGTGTTGTTTTCTAAAAAGGACTTCCTGCGTAAAAACATTTGTTGTAACATGGTTTTTCCTATTTTGTCAAAAAATATGCCAATATTTGTATCTAGGCTAAAACTAACATCTCCAATTAAAAATTGCATTTTGTCTAAGGGCGACAACTCTAAGAAAGCAAGACCAGGAAATCGTTCGGTAATTAAATTGAGACAATTGTTACGTATTGGCGTGTATTCCGGGTAGTCTAACATGAAATGGAATACATCTTCGTCAGAACCACTGCTACACATTTCACAAACCGACGTTGTGTGAAGTTTCATTCTGTGTAGAACAGAGTTTATAGGCAGCGTATTCGTGCGGGCTAACATTTTAAGTCTGGTTGGTTGGAACTCCAGTAAATTTGCTAAATATGGCTGTTTTCCAAACATTATAGGGAAGTGGACGTAATTTGTCAAGCTACTTTTACTTTTAGCATTGGTAATTTCCCTGTTTCGTACATATTCGCCAAAGAATTTCTTAAAAGTAATCATATTTACATCAGAGTTAAGATAATGGTCTAAACCAGCATTTTCAAAAACCCTACGTACATTATTAAGATAATCCCATTTAGGATGGGACAGTGAATCTTTTAGTTCATCAAAAACAATTTTACAAAGTCTCGTACAAGGCAAATTTTGTAGCCTTGAGAAATACGATATTCTTTGCCTGTCAAGGAAATCGTTGATAGGTTCCCAACCTAATTCTAAGAAGAGAGCCGATTTAGGAATGGTCATATTTGTGTTAAAAATTTATTTAGCTGCTTTATACTTCCACGTTTCGAGCATACCTTTGGAGGATAAAGCGGATGACATCCATACAGCACATCCATGAGAGATTGACGGTCGGATTACTGAGTTCCACAACGCATCGCCAAAAGATATTCGATTAAAAGTTCCATGTTCCCCAAGTAGTTTAATCATATAATTAAACTTACGTTCAAAGTTTTCTTTTAGATAACAATTTATATGGTAGGAAAATGAAAGCGACCTCGAGAAGTACACACCAAGATATTTATAATCATTAGTTTCGATTAAAATAGAGTTTCCCAGTTTCCATTCCTTATTTTTATCAAGTCGCTTACCAATAACCATTACTTTAGATTTTGAAGCGTTAAATTTCATATTCCATTTAGAGGCGAAAATACCAGCTATTGTTTGTAATGACTGTAGTTCTTCTTCTGTCTTACCAATGAGTACAATATCATCAGCAAACAGTAGACAGTTAATCATTTCTGATGCTAATTCAATACCCATACCGGAATCTTTCAACATACTTACCAAGTCATTCATTAGAACTGAGAAAAGGGTAGGAGAAAGAACACATCCTTGTTTCAATCCAAACTCCTGGTCAAAGAACTCTGTTTCATGTTGACCAAATAAAATTTTGTTGGAAACTTTGCTATAAAGCGACTTAAGTAATTTCCAACATTTGCCTTGTATCCCATTTTTCCAAAGTAAGTAAAAAATCTCGTCACGCCAAACTCTATCAAATGCCTTAGACAAGTCAAGGAACGCTAAGTAAGTTTTACATTTTTTTGATTTACGAATTGAACATATGCCCTGTAATGTAAAAATGTGATCCTCCGTTCGCCTACCTTTCCTAAAAGCACCTTGAACTTCACCCAAAACATTATTTTCCACGAGATAGTTCATTACAATTTCTTCCAAGACTTTGGAATACACTTTATAAACATTGGAAGTAAGAGTTATCCCTCTGTAATTATCAATGTCGAAGATCGTGCCACTCTTATGTAAGGGTTTAATAATACCTTTTCCCCATTCATCTGGAATAGTTTCCCAGTCCGAGATGACAGTAAATAAATCGGCTAATGAATTGATAAGTGGTTCACCACCAAATTTCAAAAATTCGTTCGGTATTTCATCAATGCCACTTGATTTACCAGAATGAAGGCGATTAACGATTTTTCCTATTTGCTCTTTACTAAATTTTACCAAAATTGGCGAATTTACGGACACTTCATTATCGTTAACATTAGAAATAAAGTCTTTAATTTCTTCCTTCAACTTTAGGTCTATAGAAGATTCCTTGCCAAAAGAGTTAAAATAATTACACAAAACTGAATTTATATCTTTACCTTTGGTAAATGTTTCGGCTTTATTTTCTGGATTCATTAGTTGGGAGGGGAAAGTGCTTTCACGCTTTCCTTTTAAAAAATTCCAAAAACCCTTTACTTTATTTGTAGAATTTATGCATCTGTCGTGAAAGAGTTTCAATTTAGCTTGACTTTCTTTTCTCTTAATGGCTTCTTGAACTTTACGCTTACGGATTTAATAAACTTGTGATATGCATTTTCCGCTTTCACTGTTTGAATCACGTGTTTTGTTATGAATCCTTTTTAGACGATTACATTCGCGTCTTTCTTTAATCAATTTATCGAGTTCATTATCCCAAAAATCTCGATAACGATCTGTCTTCTTAGCCTTACCTATTGATTCATTTGCGGATTTATCAATACAATTTTTCCACTGAGACCATATTTCATTTATATCAGAGGTAGAATTAATTTCATTCCCATATATTTCTAGGTGTTTTAGTAATGTATCACGAAAATAATCCCAATCAGTTTTATCGTTTATTTTCCAGATATATTTTGGCTCTGGTTTAAGTTTATTTTCTGTGAGATTCACTTTAATATTCAATCTAATTATTACATGGTCACTGTGTAGGTCGAAGGTACCATTTTCGTCAACCAGTACTTGTGTAACAATTTCTGACAAGTTATTAGATAATAAAACATAATCAATAGTCGATTTTTGATTATTTAGTATTCGCGTGTATAAGCCGTCACAGCACTTCATGCAGTTTGCTACGCGCAGTTCGCTTGCTTCAACAAATTGGCGTAATCTGTTACCGTTATATGAATTAAGATCACACATTTTATTTAAATTAGAAAATTCACTTTTATTAACACATCTACCATTAAAATCGCCCATTAGGATAGTTTCATACCCAAGTTGTGAAAATTCTGTGCAATTTTCTAATAATTCAAACATTAGACTATCAGTTACAAGTTTATTGACGCCGTCATTTGGAAAATACACTACACCGAGAGCTGTTTTTACGTTACCTATTCTTAAGAGAATCCAGAGTCGTTCGTGTTCATCCAATTTACTATTTAGAAGGTTATCATCTATCACCGGGAAATCAGAGTTTAGACATAGACCAATACCACCTTTACCTTTGCCTGATTTCCGACATTTTCCGACCCAAGAATACTTACTGTTTAGTTTCGGTGGTCTTTCATCAGTGTTTAAGAATGTTTCGACCATGCCAAAGATACTCACACTTTCTTTGCATATATGATGATTAATTTCATGGATTTTACTTGATAATCCACGTACGTTTAAAAAATCGATTTTAGTAGCTGAAATTTTGTTTTTCGTACATTTTTTACCGCCGCGTTTATGTTTGCGGTTTTGAACGTTTTTGAAGGTCTTCATTTCTACAGAGTTGCCGCCTGAATAATCGGCACTAGCTTCTTGGCCAACTACCTAATATTCACGACACACTCTGGCCTTATGGCCGTAACCATTACAGTTATGACATAATAAGTAGGTGTCATGTCGACAATTAGATGTCACATGGTTACCTTCACGACAGTACCAACATAAAACATCACTGTTCTTATCAGTTTGGATTCTATCTCTATTAAAAGAGTTACCGCTACCTCTGTTATCATACCTGTAATTATGATACTCGGAATGGTGATGCGCCTGACTGTGGGGCTCGCCAATTTGCCTTCGGGGGCCACTCGTCCGTGGTTGACCAGTATGCATGTTGCTTTGTTCTCTGGATATATGACTAACAGGAGGTCTGCGATTCTCGTGTGTCTTGTGTACACCAGTGGACGAGATGGACAGGTTCTTGGCAAGTTTGGCTACTCCCTTCACATTCAAGTGAACACCATCCCGATTATATAATGATATATCTACAGCACCATTCAACAATCTAAAATGAAAGTCATTGTCAATGTATAAATGGTTCTCATCACTTGCTATCTGAGCTATACATATGTTTCCCTTACTAATGTTACCATTGTTATCATCTATCCTGGGACATAAACCAGACAGAACAACATTGTTACTGATGGATTCCGCGACAGTTATTAACATTTTGTAGTTTTCAGAGAATATGTTAAGATCAAAATCTTTACTGCAACAATCGTTGCTGCCAACCTGTATAATCATGTTTTCAAGCTTCGTGTCCTTAGGTAGATGCAGAAGGCGCTCAGTAACATCATGTACTTTACCACCACGAAGGCAGATAGGATCCATATCAATATCATTTTTTTTCTTATTAATATCCCTTATTATAGAACTACCTACTAGTAATGTACCTTTGGCTTTTTTACGTTCAGCCGGAAGTAGTTTCGCACCAGTCGTCGAGTCTTCTGTGTCGGGTAGATATGAATAATTTCCATCCGTATCGCTGATATTCTGGACGTCAATGTTACTATCAGTTACTTCACTCACAGAGTCTGAATCGTCGGGTCCTGTTTCTTTAAGATTTACGCTCTGTTTACGTTTTTTTCTTTTCCTCTTGGGTCTAGTTATCGACGGTGTACATATAGTCGTCGTGGAGACTGCATTCCATGCATTTGAGCGGTCAACGATGTTACGTAGACGATCATTTTCAGATTGTAACAGAGAGAGTTCTTCAGTTTTCTTTGTTAGTTTGTCTAACAAGTCACCATTCGTCTTGACAACTTGTTCCAGTAATGATTCGATTTTGTTGACAGTCTGTGGGAGTTGTCTACATAAAACACAGACCCAAAACCCTATCTGATCGTTACGGTTGATTCCCATACATGAATCGTGGTACCATTCTTGACACCAGTCACATTTGATCATACTGTGATCATTAGATGTTGCCTTGCAGATACATTCAATTTTGTTCGTAGTTGATTCATCTTGCTTTTTACCGCGGACCGATTTAGCTTTAGGTTTGGTGATTTTATCAACGCTACTTGCTGCTATTTCTTTTTCAATTGTGATGCTATCATCTGTGCTAAGCATAACATCATGTATGTCACCATTGAATGTATCATCCAAATTATCGTCCGAAATTGATATTTTCTGGAAAGATTCAGAAAGATTTTTCGGTAATATCTGATCTACAACAGAATCTCCTTTACTATCGGTCGAAGGTTTGGTGCCTCTCTTTCGTTCTCTGAGAAGGTCATCTCGGAGATTGCTCACAGCGTTGGAGATATAATGACAAGCGGTGTGGACAACAGTCTCAGTAAGCTGTGGAACCATATCGTACATTTCTTTTTTCATCAGATCTCTATATTCATGCTTTTTCAACGCCTTTTGTTTGGTGATTGACATGGTTTTAGTTATTTCCAAATGCGTTTTCTTCATATTTTTCTCTGCCTCTAGGTATTTCAATTTAGAATTCGGTGTGAGTTTTCTCCACGCACCTTCATCCATTGTAATGTTTTACCTTTACCGTACTGTATTTATACCACAATAGAACGGTGTTTACGTAATGTTTCACCTGACCTGTACTGTACTCAGAGAATCGTCGAGCGTGACCCGTCCACTAGTAGTGACAAGTCGAGTGAGTGGTAATCAGGACTAGGGCAATACACACTGGGTATAAGGCAATGTTTTTGTAAATCATTTAGACGTTATTTTCATATATTCGTCTTTAAACAGTTTATATACAATAATTAAATAAACTCACTGTCATGTTTCCCTTATAATCCAAGAATTGAAACTATGAATATTTTCAAAAATAATTCTCCGAATTTTAGAAGCCTTTCCATTGGTTAAGGGAGATTACTTGTTACAATGTTTAGAACCATAATATGCAGGTCAAGTTCAATTTCAGTCAGATCCCATATACGGCTTGTAAGTTAGGCCCACTTAGCTGAAAGCGGGGATCTCCGTATCCTCAGACACATTCTTCTTTTATTTATTTTTTTACGAATCGGCATGAAAAGTAGCAACACTTGCGTAGGACATAATAGTGAACACCTCTGCCAAGTGTGGTTAAATTCTGTTCAGTGTTTTTTCAAGTAGACCATGAAAATGTTGCTTTACATATGGTTTCAAAGCAAAATTTGACCTCCCTCCGCTGGCAACGATTTTCAATTTCCGATGGGCTCAAAAAGTAACAAGACCTGTCAAGGACCTTAAAATGAACATATAAATCACGTTTCCATACCATCGCTTCAGTGGTTCTTGAAAACAAATTATTGAAAAACTAACAATGTTTCCAATGTCTCCTGATGACCATTTTTTTACGAATCGGCATAAAACGTAGCAAAATTGGTGTAGGATAGGACCTCATAGTCAACACCGCTGCCAAGCGTGGTTTAATTCTGCTCAGTGGTTCTCAAGAAGATCCAAATGTGAAATATTAACGCACGACGGATGACAGACAAGTGATGGCACAAGATCACCGTGACTGTTTAGTCGGGTGAGCTAAAATACAAAAGGGAACCAATTAAATGAACAATTTAATGAATAAAGAACAATGCATTTAACGTTTCTGAAAAAAAAGAACAGAAACTAGTAATAATCAATATGCAAATAGTTATCATCAAATCGGATGTATACCTATTAAGTACCACTCCAGTTAAGAATTATGCAATAGGTGATTCATTGGCTGAGAGCTTACATATTTTTTGTGTGTTTTGTTTAGAATACAATACCATATGCATGTGGTTCTTTTAACAAATAAACCCTGGTCATGGGAGATAAGAATTTAATAGAATGCATTGTAAAAAATAGACAAATTTGTGGAGAAATGCAATAGAACTTATTACACATTAAAGTTCGAGTATCTGACCAGTCACTTTGAAAGAATTGTTATCCATTTCGTTTTATACACCCAAAAAGCTATAAAATATAAAAAAAGGAAAAATACGAAGCCTTTTAAAGGATGTTTTGTTTTCTTTCAAAATTGCATGGTTCTTAAATGGACCGCTACTTAATTTGTAAAGGGTCTGACGAGTTATAAATCTAAAAAAAAAGCTATTAAAACTTGTGAGAAAAGTGTAATATGATGGTATCTAAACACACACATGTATATGAACCTCTTTATAAAGCTATAATTATGCACTGGGATATTTTCGTTCGCCTAACCATTCGAGAAAAAAATCCTGTTTTAGTGATCCCGAGCAGATCACACGGGCTTGAATTCATGAGAATTTTGTGATTTTATTAATTTTTACAATTTTACTGTTTTGTTTTGTTGTTTTTTGTTGTTGTTGCAATTTTACTATTAAAGGCAATATTACCGTACTATGTATACGGCCTTGGATAGTAAAAATGCAAAAATCAATAAAAACAGCAAATTCTCATGAATTCAAGCCCGTGTCTTCTCCTATTACCAATTAGTCCACCGACAAATCTCCATGTAATCAAACATATATACACTGTACAATGCATTTATGGACAAAATTGTTTCAAATCCTTTCAAATTCGACCATGCAAAATGAAAAAAAGCTATTTTCCGCATGCATAAATGATAAAATATAATCAAGCACTAAAACTTTTTTTATACGACTACAAAATGGATGGCAAAATTGATGGTAAATTTTAAATTTAATATAATTTTTTTCCTTTGTATAAACTTTGTGGGTTTTTTTTTTAATTCCCAGATTAGTCATGTCAGTTGAACTACTTCAGAAATACAATTGGTATATGAATGGGTTGTATTTTTTAAAAGGTTAGTATATGAATGGGTATTGTTCCTCAAACCCGGGAGGTATATGAATGGGTAGGGTACTTGAATGTCCAGCCGCACATCCGTATAAAAAAAGTTACTCCCCCCGGGCTTCCAAGTTTAAGTTCTAAATTAAAATTATGGTTGTTTGCCCTTTCCCTACTTACCCAGGTAATTATGCCCTTACCAAGATTATTTTATTGCAATATCTAAGAAATATTTTTTTTTTTTTTAATTGTTTGCATGTATCTACTGAAATAACTTTAAACAATTCAAAATGATATAAAATAATTTGCCTACCACAATAAAAAGGATGGATCGCAAACGGACAAACATGTTACAAACATGCCTCAGTAAGCACAGTTTTTTTCTTTCAAAAAGGCTACGAATATATATACTGGACTGATACTATTGGTTATATTTAATTAATTATTCATTGGCAAGAAAATCAATTGAATCCGAATGTCACATTGCTATAGTCCGTTTGAGTTCTATAAATCAACGAAAAACATTCTTTAAAATCATTTTTACCAATACAACTGGCCCCGATGCCATAAAACTTTTTCTTTGCTGAGCAAACCTTTTTTGCTCAAATCTGTATTCTCAGCCAATAAAAATGAACGCAGTGGGTCCCTCAAAAGCCTCACTGTCCGGCTCCATCACAATGTAATGCTTGTTAACATTTAAAGTCTCAAAATATACACATTTGGAACTAAAAAAAGTTTGGTGATAGGTCATAGAGGATGAACGTAAAGTTTCACCAAACCATTGTGCAGTTAAATGAGGAGTTATAGACAGCAAGACAAACAGACAGAAAAACGGACAATCAAGCTGAGTTCTAAATACTTTTATATAAGGGGACGACAATTTCATTTGGATGGTGGTGGGGGGGGGAGGTGCTTGGAAGATTTTTTTAATTTACATTTTTATTTTCGGTTCGGTATTTTCAGGATTAAATTATTTATTGTGTACATAGGATAAATCAAAGTATTTATTTTCATTTTTGTGGTATTTTTGATCCTAGATTGGAGTAAATCTGATGAGGGATTAAAATATTTTTTTCTCCATCTTCGAGATCAAAATATTTATTTTCAACATACTCCAGTTCAAAATATTTATTTTATAAATCTTCCAATGCCCACACCCTTCCCCCTCAAAATCAAATGGTCGTCCCCTAAAACAAAATTGTATTTGGTTGTATAGTCTATCAGTTCAAAGGGGGAGAATTGAGTATGAGGGGGAAACTTCAGTATGTACTCAGATTTCCCCCTGAAAATCAGGGGGAAAAGATGAGTATATACTGATCTTTCCGGGGGGGAATGAGTATATACTGATCTTTCCGGCGAAAAACTAGTATATACTCATTTTTCCGGGGGGGGGAATGAGTATGTAACACCGGCGTTGTCGTGTGACTATGCACTTTATTACTTGTTTATTATTTACTGTTTTTTTGCCAGTATAACTACAGTTTTTGCCAGGACATAAAATTATGGTCTTTTAGCATACTATGCTTATATTTGCTACTAACAAGGATTTCAGCTATATAGTGCAGTACGTTTATATGCATGGACGAGTTCTTAGAGACCAGGAGAATATGAATAATACAATAATGATATGCGGGTATACAATGAATGTTTTATGCAAGAAAATAAAACAGCGACGTATTTCCTTCGTTCTAGGCTATTTACGCCTGATATAATGAACATTTTCAACTGCAATTAGTATAAAACATCGAATATTGGCAATTTTTAATATAAAAAAAATCAATTTGAGCTACTGTATGCCTTTAATGGAACTGGCTAGGTACTCGCGGCATATATATAGCGTTATTTAATTTAAAAATGTTGAAAAGATACCTCAGAACTTGAAAACTTTGTGAATATGGCGTACACTTTGCAATTACTTTTTCCACTTCTGAGACAATTTTTAGGCATAAAAAACTAAAAATACAACTTATGAGCATATAAACAGTGAGCGTTCCTACTTTTGATCAAACACGCTTTGAATATTGCAATAATCCAATTGCATAGCAAATAAAGAAAACATTACAAGTTCTAGGAAAAAAAATCATGACCATTGTATCTACTTCCCCTATGATTATGTACTATTGAAAATAAAGATTTGATATTATTGGTGTTTGCTTCATTTCCTTGACATAGTATGAAGTTATATCAGCATTCAGATTCTTTGCAGTTTTTGAATAATTAAAATAGCGTCATTATGAATTTCTTATCTTAAATATATTATCATATTAAATGCACATTTAAAGAATATACTTGTTAATTTCCTAGCCTTTTCTATATTCTTACTGTAATTTCACTCTTAAGATTTTGAAATAAAGTATGCATTTAACTTTTTTTAATAACAGAAAAGAACTTTCAAAGTAAGTAATATTCAAGAATCTGATTGTTAATGTAACCACAGACCAGTATCAATACAAAATGAAGAATGAAAGTTGTCAAAGACTCGTACATTTAAATAAACTTTTATTTTGAAAATATACAATCACAAATGACCAAACCCCCATAAACTATTTTAAGGGAGAACTCAAGCATGTGCTTCAGAAGGGGATAGACAGTTCCTTATATTCATAGTCATAGACATCTGCATATACATAGTCTACAGTTTGACAGAATAGATACTTTTTCATGTTAATGCATATACATGTATATCCCATGTCCTCAAACAGAAAATCAAAATAATGTCAGACAGGGGACTCTTGAAAATGAATAGAGACATCGAATATTTGCAATATCATTCGAGATATTCGAGTCAGAACTTTAAAAGAAATGTGGCATCTTACTGGCCCAGTTCCCGAAATGAACATTTTAATTTACTGGTCCGAATCAAATTCCTGCAATTTATTTTATATACAAATGTATAGTTCTAAATAAAAACTGAACATATTTAGTGGTCTGAACAATTAAACTAAGTTTTACTGGTCTCCTCTTGGGCTGGTGCTCATTGTATTAGGTAGTACCCACGTGGTAGTATCCCCTTTTTCCATACCGATAGAATGTTACAAAATCAAACCATGCTTACTTTAATAGAAAACATAACAGTGGGTTATATTCCCTTCACTCTTTCAATCAATTAATTCAAATTATTTTAATCATCTTTTTGCTTTTTTTGGACAAAAGTTCAATATTGATTTCTGCCGCTTCGTCGATGTTATCAATGTCATTCGGACCAAAGCTGTAGTCGGCCTCAAATCTTCCGTTGGAATGATTAAACTTTTATTTACTATTCCTACTGTGAATCGTAATGTTTTAACATAAAGAAATAATTAATTCTTCCCTTCTTCAGCCTTCGGTCATTGCATATTTATCCTCTGAAGTAAACGAAACCGTTAGATAAAAACCGGAAGTAATTGAAATGCTATAAATGGACGAGAATGATTTGAGGCCGAAAGAAAAAAATGGCCATCGACTCGTTTCTTTGTCACAGCAGCCCTTTTTCATACACGAAATTAAGGTCAAATCGTAACCAAGCTCAAACACTAAGATTTGTTTTCAATCCCCGAATTATATTCCCATGATCACTCTGAGAGTACATGCCGGCAAATGACAAACTTACACAATTAAAATAGAAAAGACAACTGGGTTTATTTTTTAACATTAAACCCATGCTTGAAAAATACCAGGCTCAAGCTAGCGACCAATTTCTAGCGACCACTAAGCTATCGACCAATAAGGCGATATGTCTCAAAACCAAAAAAGTTAATAAGAGTCAAATGTACTATATTACTGTAAATGCACAGTCAAGACAATAAATCGATATCGGGGCATACGGTAAATATTTCTAGAGCCCCATACCCCCCTCCCCCGCCCACACAAAATAACGATGATATAACTATTTTTCGGATTGCGGGCTTAAAAAAAACAGCTTAGATAAACACAGATTAAAAAATAATTTACATTATTGTTTTAAACCGGTAGATAATTTGGACAGTGTTTTGTCAAGCAATATAAAGTCATAAGATTCCGGTTCACGTGAAGACATTTCATCAATCTAAAAATAGTGTAATTATAGAACATTAGAAAAATATAACAGTAAGTTTTATGAAAAACCAAATCTAAATCTCGCATGTGCGTATCACATGTTTTATCAACATGTATTTATTCATTTTTTAATTTGGGTAATCATGTAAAGCTGACAAATCACCAACTTAATTCACCAATCAGAGCGTAGAACATATACAAAAGTAGTCCTTTTTTTTTAAAGTTGCTTTTGACCTGTTGTATTTTGAAAAAAAAATGGAATGCAAAGGTATAAACAACGGTATTTGCAGGTAAATATGTAAGGATTATTCGGAATCCAAATGTATGCCAAAAGAACTTTTCCTCCCTTCATATATTTTTCACGGGATATTAATAGAGACCCCCCCCCCTTTCCACAACACAAATTCAAATATCAAAGTTGATATTTGACACCCTGCTGTGGGCTTGAGGTGCAGAAACCCACCTAGGCATTTAAGTCAGCTAAGGACCCGGTCAATACCTTTATCTATGCAAAAAGTGGGCAAGAACTTTGCCGTTCTTCATATATTTTTTGCGGAATATTTATAGAGACCCACCTTCCATAAAAAAATTTCAAATATCAAAGTTGATATTTGACACACTGCTGTGGGCTTGAGGTGCAGAAACCCACCTAGGCATTTAAGTCAGTTAAGGAGCCGGGCAATACCTTTATCTATGCCAAAAGTAGGCAAGAACTTTGCCATCCTTCATATATTTGTCATGGGATATTTATAGAGACCCCCTTCACAAAACAAATTTCAAATATCGAAGTAGATAAATGACAGCCTGCTGTGGGTTTGAGGTGCAGAAACCCACCTAGGCATTTAAGTCAGTTAAGGACTCGGGCAATACCTTTATCTATGCCAAAAGTGGGCAAGAACTTTGCCGTCCTTCATATATTTTTCGCGGCATATTTATAGAGACCCACCTCCCCTTCACAATTTTTTTTTCAAATATCGAAGTTGATATTTGACACCCTGCTGTGGGCTTGAGGTGCAGAAACCCACCTAGGCATTTAAGTCAGCTAAGGACCCCGGAAATACCTTTATATATGTCAAAAGTGGGCAAGAACTTTGCCGTTCTTCATATATTTTTCGAGGCATATTTATAGAGACCCCCCCTTCACAATTTTTTTTTCCAATATCGAAGTTGATATTAGACACCCTGCTGTGGGCTTGAAGTGCAGAAACCAACATAGATATTTAAGTCAGCTAAGGACCCATTGAATACCTTTATCTATGCCAAAAGTGGGCAAGAACTTTGCCGTCCTTCATATATTTTTTGCGGGATATTTATAGAGACCCCCCTTCACAAAAACAATTTCAAATATAGAAGTTCATATTTGACTCCCTGCTGTGGGCTTGAGGTGCAGAAACCCACCTAGGCATTTATGTCAGTTAAGAACCCGGGCAATACCTTTATCTATGCCAAAATTAGGCAAGAACCTTGCCCTTCTTCATATATTTTTTATGGAATATTTATAGAGACCCCACTCTACAAAAAACATTAGAATATAAAAGTTGATATTTGACACCCTGCTGTGGGCTTGAGGTGCAGAAACCCACCTAGGCATTTAAGTCAGTTAAGGATCTGGGTAATACCTTTGTCTATGCCAAATGTGGGCAAGAACTTTGCAGTCCTTCATATATTTTTCGCGGGATATTTATAGAGACCACCCTTCACAAAAACAAATTCAAATATCGAAGTTGATATTTGACTCCCTGCTGTGGGCTTGAGGTGCAGAAACCCACCTAGGCATTTAAGTCAGTTAAAGATCCGGGCAATATCTTTGAGTTAAGACCCAAGTCGGAAAGAACTTTGCCGTCCTTGTCTATTTTTTAATGGGTTATTTATAGGGTCCCACTCGAAATCCAAATATAAAAGTAGTATATCGGGACAGGTCAAGGCATATTTCTGGGGGAGCAAGGGGGAGCGGGCCATTGCGCATGCGTGACTGGAAGTGACATCACCGGAAGCCGCCCTGATCGAAAATTACGTCACATGACCGGAGGTGACGTCATAACTGGAAGAATGTTCAGCACATGCCCGGAAGTGCAGTCCGCGCTTTTTTTCTTACTATGGTAGTAGTTACAAAATGTACCATTGCGCATGACCGGAAGTAGCAGGGCTACTGGATGTGACCGGAAGTGACGTCACAGGAAGTGATGTCATTTCCCCCCGCGCTTTTTTCTTACTAGTGTAGCAGTACAAAATGTATCATTGCGCATGCCCGGAAGTGGCATGTCTACCGGATATCATCTGACCGAAAGTGGGTGTTTCCCCTTGGAGTGTGATCTTATTTGTTCTAGGTGTTGTGTAGTACTCCAAGGGTGGTTTCTATCACGTTCGCCTTCTCAATGTGATATTTCTACTAAACTAACTAAATAAGTCAAAAGAATGAAATGGTACATTTGATCCCCTAAGTCACACAATAGAAGGTCACTCTGCATTTATCTAGGCTTGTGACTGGCTCTATATAGAGGTTGCATTAACCTTTTTTTTCTTTTCTTCTTTTCTTTTACCTTTTTTTCTTTTTCTTTTCTTGTCTTTTTTTTTCATAACACATGTTTAACAAGTAACAACGCAAATTTCTGTACAATGTCCGTCGCTTCCACGGGATTTTCTAAGAGCCTGGTGACGTCTGTCATGCTATGTCCTGCACATCGATGAATGAGGTAAAAAAAATGCAATGATGTCCGCACATGCTAGATCCTTCTTCTTGTACTCGAATGGTATTGTAAGTCCAATGAAGGCAATGTTTGTTCATGAAATTGACATAAGCGGATTCGTGCGGTGGAAGTCCGGTTGGATTGTAGTATTCCCCCTCGTGAGTTGGCATCGATGTATATAGCGATCCAGTGTTGTCCCATTCGATGGTCTGGATCCGTATTTCCAACAAGGGCCGAAGGTACGTTTAATAGTCTGGGTAATCTGTTTCTGGCATAGACTCCTTACACACCGGTCTGGAGTGGGGATGTTTTCTCAATAGAGTGTCAATCTCTAGCGTATTCATTATGCAATGTAGTCAATTAAAGACTTGTCTGCCAGAGCTTCGCGTTCTAGGGTCTTTGCTCCCTTTTTCAACAAAGGCATGGCTGCTTTAAAGAGTCCTCCAAAGATAATGTCCACTTTGATATCGTCTTCCCGCAAATGCCGGATATCCTTTTCCGGCTTGGTGTATGCAATAATCGTGGTAAGCTTTCGTATCGTAACGATTATTTGGTTTCATTCTAGAGAGAATTATTTTCGTTTTCTACAGTGAAGTGTCACCAACACTCGTCCTCTTTCGAATGGCACTATAGAGCCGTGTCGTCCCTTATATCTATTTCAACGGTATGAAATCGTCGTTGTAACAGGGGACAGTACTGTATCGGATCAAACACTCGGATGATCATTTATCCGTCTCTTCCTTCCACCGGTACGATTCTCAATAACGTACTTTGGCATCTCCCATCATTCTTGGTTCCACCAAGGGACAATACACGTACAGAGAATGTAATCCTTTTTCTACGTCCGCTACCCAATCTGAAACATACTCACCCGCCGGGAATATAGTTTGTCTGAATCCTAACATGAATTGTAATAAAGGACTGATGATGACTTGACAATCTTTTTTCACTTTCATATCGATTTTATGATTGATTTCGTTGAAACCCATGTCGAATTTATTCTTGAGTTCCTTCCTGTGCTTTTCCCCCTCAATGAATCCTTTTGTCCGGGGAATAGTACCCATCCGGTAACAAGACCAAATGCTTTTGTAGTTCTGACTCCTTGTAAAAGTGAACCTTCAACCAGGCCTCGTTATTCTTGACGTTATGCCAACTGTGAGGATACTGTATCTCTACCTATTCGATTTCTCATGCTCCGTCCAGATCCGTTATTTTCGGCAATTTCGTCGTGTAATGAGTCAACGTATTGTTCGAAAAGTAATTCATGGAACTGTTACTAGGCAGAGTCAGGTAAACATGCTTCGTCTTGATCGAAGGGTTATGTAACATATATCCCAGACAACTGCTCAACATGGCCATCCACAAGGTACTGTTCTCCGATTCGACCGTCAAGTTGTAAATGCTGACTGCGATAACCGTGTACAGAATGAGTACCTGACACAAAAATAAGACCTCCGAACGTTGAGTCTTCTTTCCACAAGTCACCCAAGACGATACACTGTCCATGTCACTCGGTGCCATTCGCAAGACTGACACTTCAAACCGCGATGCCTCGCTTTTGTAGGTCATGTTTAAAGATCCAGCTGTTGAAGGACTCTGGATATCCGACCCACTTGATTAAATACTGAACTGTTCGTCCCTTTTGTTCTCTTTTTCAAAATGGTTTCAATCTTGTATACGTCGTCTGTCTTAACGACTTTCTGTAATTGTTCGGCATAGAATTTCACCGTGGTCGTCTTTGACTAAGTATACTGGGGGTCTGGTTTCGATACATTTCACTACCGTAAACAATTCTTCAACCCAGTTGGGTAACTATCCTTTCTTGAACGTACGCTTGGCTTTGCTGAGTCGCACTTTATCCCAGGGCGAAAATTTGCATGATTTTTAGGCTCTCTTTCTTCCATATAGCCTCTTGGACACCGCTGTTTGGTTAGCCCACGTGACTTCTGCAGGTGGTATGCCTATGGTTCTGTGAACGGTGTGGTCATAAGATGCGACCATCTCGGATAGAACGTCTACGTAGGTTAAGATTTCTCTGTGTGTGAAATACTTCCACATCTTGGTTTCAATGTTCTGTTAAAACGTTCAACGATACTGGCTTTTGTCTCCTCGTTGTAAGTGGTAAAGAAGTGCACGTCGTGTTCTTTGAAACACTTTTGAAATACTCGGTTGGTAAATTCAGTTCCTGTGTCTGTCTGTAAACGTATCGAACGCCGCCCCGATTTGAAAATGACCTGAAACGCATCTTTTAAAGTCTTCCCCGTCTTGTCTTTCAATGGAGCGACCCATCAATATCGGGATAACACTCTATACATGTCAACAAGTACTTGAATCCTTTGTTGTAAGAGGACAATTTTGCCAGATCCACTAAATCCGCCTGCCACTGGTGGTCAATTTCATAGACTATAACGCGTCTCCTGTGAAATCGTCGTCTAGTTGGTTTTGCAAAGTGTACGTGTCCTGAGACTGTAACCATTCTCTGACTTGTTTCTTCGTATAACCTTTCGGCTTAAATTTACTCAATTCTCCATACCTGGCGGAAGCTAAAAGGTTGTAAAAGGTCGACTCCATGTTTACAACTGCCCCTTCGTGGTCTCAACCTCCGTTTTAAAAGTCGACCCAGTTCTGGACTTCTTTCCTTTTGTTTCTTGGTGTTTTTGGGGAGTACGGTCTAAAAGGGGAAGGACTCTGTTGTCGTTTGCGAGATCTCGCTGTTCTTTTGGTCTGAGTGATGTATCTCCAGCGGTCATCGTGACCAATCAAATCTTGTGGAACATTTGCTTCTCGAAAGGTTTCTCCGAATGTTTCCCATCATTGTGGGTTGAAATATTTCCTTTTACTCAGCACGTCGTTGACTAAATCCACCACGTTGCTTCCTTGAATGGTTTCTCCCTTGTATTTCAGTTCCCTTTATCATTCCAGCTAATGTCGGGACTGCTCTTCATTTTTATCAACAAGAGTTGTGCCTTGGCCTTCATTGTTTTTGGAACGCTTTCCAAAATGTCGTTGTCGATCAGGCCCTGCTTCATGGATTCAGGTGCGACTGCCACGGGTCTGGATTTGTAATCGTCGTAGACGTTCAAATATCGAGTGAACGATTGGTCGTATAGCTTGAGACGTTCGTCTGTCGACAGGTCTTCTCTTTCTAGTATGGTTTGCATCTGCGTATCCAAGGTGTCCATGACTTTCACCCGGACTGGAGGTTTTGTGCGCTCTTGCGTCTGGTGGTATCTATTTATTAAGGTTAGCTCTTTCATTGAAATAATGTAGAGAGCAACGGTGCTACTACAATGTACAGATGAAATCGGTGCTAGTAGGGATTCCAAAAATCAACCTTTATGTAAGATCGCTTTCTTCTTTTTGAGAGAGACATATTTTTTCGTCAGTTCTCTCAATCCGGCCTTATTTCTCTTGAGTTTTTCCTTCTGCAGTTTAGTCAACGGGACGTTGCCTCTTTAAAATATTATCGGCACACTC
Source organism: Gigantidas platifrons (assembly GCA_002080005.1). Lineage (NCBI taxonomy): Eukaryota > Metazoa > Mollusca > Bivalvia > Mytilida > Modiolidae > Gigantidas > Gigantidas platifrons. The sequence goes on from MJUT01053460.1 coordinate 88,784, forward strand.
ACACAGACAGTCGACGAGACTGCGATCGGCTTTGGTTATGAGGTGTTTACGAGTACACGGTTTCGTCTTTTGTAAGTATACTATATCACTGCCGTGCCTTTTCAAGGGCTGAAATACCATGTTATTCCCTCAGCGTCTGATGCAAGAGTGACAAGAAACGGGATGTAACATCCTTTTTATGACTCGACATACGCGTTCTGTTCCTCACCGGGAAAGATGAAGGTTCTTAATCTCAGGATATCCGGCGTGTTTTGTTTCATATCGATCATCATGTAGCCGTGAGGTCTGGCCGTAGCTCGGGAAAAGGCTTCCAGGAAAAATTGCGTTCTCCTGGGATACATTTGGTGTGATAGCGCCATGATCTGCGATACGTCTGTCGGGTTTTTGAATAGAACCATGTAATGGGCATTGAGACTTATGGTTCTACGGTGTTTTCCTCGATGAAACAGATTCTGAACGATGTACATGACGCTGATGTTTCTGTGGTGACTCTTTTTCGTAAACAGTGAAGCCACCCTTTGATCCGTTTCGTCCTTGAGATCGTCCAAAAATGATCAAATGTTTTTCTCTTCGATCTAAATTATCCAGATCCGGTAAATCTTGTTGAAATTCTATCCCTTCTACGGTTCCATACAACGTCTGATATTCACCATAACACCATAAGATCCGATCTGACTTGGGAGTCATCATGTGTTTGATATTGTGAAAGAACATTCGGACAAACATCGATTTTCCACTTCCTGTAGGTCTGGCAATCACACTGGTAAACGGATGTACCAATGGCATGAAATGATCGCGATCGTTTCCGTCTGGAACCCAAAACAAAAACGGATTATTGGTTTTCAAAATATAATAGGGTTCTTCTTCATTACTATGTGAGTATTGCTGCTGATGCGGCGACGGCGGCATATCTCCCTCTGTCAGCGGCCGGGGCGCCGGTGTATATCCCTCTGTCAGCGGCGGCGGCGTATACCCCTCGGTCAGCGGCTGCGGCGACATCGGCGGCGGTGTATATCCCTCTGTCTGTGGGACTGCATCCCTTCTCTTTAGACTTGTGAATCCGTGTTTGTTTCTATGATGTCGCTATATGACTTCTTTTCTCGAACATCTCAGTTTACATACGGAACAACTTGTATCATCCATTTGCTCTGTTGGACGGACATTAGTAAAATGATCTTCATCTCAAGTATCTCCATATATATAAATGTGTCTATAAGTGGGTTTTGGGGGAACTTATATCAACTTTTATATTTTGATTTGGGGGGACTATTAATAACCCATAAAAAATATCGAAAGACGGCAAAGTTCTTGTCCACTTGAGGTTTAGATCAAAGATATTGCCAAGGCCTTTAATTGACTTCAGTAGCTGGGTGGGTTTCTGCACCTCAAGCCCGCAGCGGAAAGTCAAATATCAACTTTGATATTTAAATTTTATTTTTGGAAGGGGGGTTTCTATAAATATCCCGCGAAAAATATATGAAGGCCGGCAAAGTTCTTGCCCATATTTGGCATAGATAAAGGTATTGCGAGGCTCCTTAACTGACTTAAATGCCTAGGTGGGTTTCTGCACCTCAAGCCCACAGCAGGGTGTCAAATATCTACTTCGATATTTGAATTTCTTTTTGTGAAGGGGGGGGGGTCTCTATAAATATGCCGCGAAAAAAATATGAATGACGGCAAAGTTCTTGCCCACTTTTGACATAGATAAAGGTATTGCTGGGGTCCTTAACTGACTTAAATGTCTAGGTGGGTTTCTGCACCTCAAGCTCACAGCAGGGTGTCAAATATCAACTTTGATATTTGAATGTTTTTTTTGTGGAGAGGGGTCTCTATAAATATGCCATAACAAATATATGAAGGACGGCAAAGTTCTTGCACACTTTTGACATAGATAAAGGTATTCCCCGGGTCATTAACTGACTTAAATGCATAGGTGGGTTTCTGCACCTCAAGCCCACAGCAGAGTGTCAAATATGAACATTTATATTTAAATCTTTTTTGTGAAAAGGGGGGGGCTCTATAAATATCCCGCAAAAAATATATGAAGGACGGCAAATTCTTGCCCACATTTGGCATAGATAAAGGTATTGCCCGGGTCCTTAACTGACTTAAATGCCTATGTGGGTTTCTGCACCTCAAGCCCACATTAGGGAGTCAATTATCAACTTTGATATTTACATTTTTTTGGTGGAGGGGGGTTTCTTTAAATATCCCGCAAAAAATATATGAAGGCCGGCAAAGTTCTTGCCCACTTTTGACATAGATAAAGATATTGCTGTGGTCCTTAACTGACTTAAATGTCTAGGTGGGTTTCTGCACCTCAAGCCCACAGCAGGGTGTCAAATATCAACTTTGATATTTGAATTTTTTTTTTGAATGGGGAGGAGGTCTCTATAAATATGCCGCGAAAAATATATGAATGACGGCAAAGTTCTTGCCCACTTTTGACATAGATAAAGATATTGCTGTGGTCCTTAACTGATTTAAATGTCTAGGTGGGTTTCTGCACCTCAAGCCCACAGCAGGGTGTCAAATATCAACTTTGATATTTGAATTTTTTTTGGTGGAATGGGGGTCTCTATAAATATCCCATGAAAAATATATGAAGGACGACAAAGTTCTTCCCCACTTTTGACATAGATAAAGGTATTGCCCGGGTCATTAAGTGACTTAAATACCTAGGTGGGTTTCTGCACCTCAAACCCACAGCAGGGTGTCAAATATCAACTTTGATATTTAAATTTTTTTGGTGGAAGGGGGGGGCTCTATAAATATCCCGCAAAAAATATATGAAGGACGACAAATTCTTGCCCACTTTTGACATAGATAAAGGTATTGCTGTTGTCCTTAACTGACTTAAATGTCTAGGTAGGTTTCAACACATCAAGCCCACAGCAGGGTGTCAAATATCAACTTTGATATTTGAATTTTTTTTTTGTGGAGAGGGGTCTCTATAAATATCCCATGAAAAATATATGAAGGACGGCAAAGTTCTTGCCCACTTTTGACATAGATAAAGGTATTTCTTGGGTCATTAACTGACTTAAATGCCTACGTGGGTTTCTGCACCTCAAACCCACAGCAGGGTGTCAAATATCAACTTCGATATTTGAATTTTTTTTGTGAAGGGGGGTGTCTCTATAAATATGCCGCGAAAAATCTATGAAGGATGGCAAAGTTCTTGCCCATATTTGGCATAGATAAAGGTATTGCCAGAGTCCTGAACTGACTTAAATAACTAAATGGGTTTCTGCACCTCAAGCCCACAGCAGGGTGTCAAATATCAACTGTGATATTTAAATTTTTTTGGTGGAAGGGGGGCTCTATAAATATCCCACAAAACATATATGAAGGACGGCAAATTCTTGCCCACTTTTGACATAGATAAAGGTATTGCTGGGGTCCTTAACTGACTTAAATGCCTAGGTGGGTTTCTGCACCTCAAGCCCACAGCAGGGAGCCAAATATCAACTTTGATATTTTAATTTTTTTTTTGGAAGAGGGGTTTCTATAGATATCCAGCGAAAAATATATGATGGACGGCAAAGTTCTTCCCCATATTTGGCATAGATAAAGGTATTGCGTGGTTCCTTAACTGACTTAAATACCTAGGTGGGTTTCTGCACCTCAAGCCCTCAGCAGGGTGTCAAATATCAACTTTGATATTTAAAAAAAAAATTCTCAAAGGGGGGTCTCTATAAATATCCCGAAAATAATATATGAAGGACGGCAAAGTTCTTGCCCATATTTGGTATAGATAAAAGTATTTCGTTTGGCCTTAACTGACTTAAATGCCTATGTGGGTTTCTGCACCTCAAGCCCACAGCAGGGAGTCAAATATCAACTTTGATATTTTAATTTTTTTTTGTGGAGGGGGGTCTCTATAAATATCCCGCGAAAAATATATGAAGGACGGCAAAGTTCTTGCCCACTTTTGACATAGATAAAGGTATTTCCTCGGTCCTTAACTGACTTAAATGCCTATGTGGGTTTCTGCACCTCAAGTCCACAGCAGGGTGTCAAATATAAACTTTGGTATTTAACATTTTTTTGTGGAAGGGGGGTCTCTATAAATATCTCGCAAAAAATCTATGAAGGACGGCAAAGTTCTTGCCCACATTTGGCATAGATACAGGTATTGTCCGGGCCTTTAACTGACTTAAATGTCTAGGTGGGTTTCTGCACCTCAAGCCTACAGCAGGGTGTTAAATATCAACTTCGATATTTGAAATTATTTTGTGAATGGGGACTCTATAAATATTTCGCAAAAAATCTATGAAGGACGGCAAAGTTCTTGCCCACATTGGGCATAGATAAAGGTATTGTCCGGGACTTTAACTGACTTAAATGTCTAGGTGGGTTTCTGCACCTCAAGCCCACAGCAGGGTGTCAAATATCAACTTTGATATTTTAATTTTTTTTGGTGGAATGGGGGTCTCTATAAATATCCCATGAAAAATATATGAAGGCCGGCAAAGTTCTTGCCCACATTTGTCATAGATAAAGGTATTGCCAGGCTCCTTATCTGACTTAAATGTCTAGGTGGGTTTCTGCACCTCAAGCCCACAGCAGAGTGTCAAAAATCAACTTCGATATTTGAATTTTTTTTTTTGAATGGGGGAGGGGGTCTCTATAAATATGCCGCGAAAAATATATGAATGACGGCAAAGTTCTTGCCCACTTTTGACATAGATAAAGATATTGCTGGGATCCTTAACTGACTTAAATTTCTAGGTGGGTTTCTGCACCTCAAGTCCACAGCAGGGTGTCAAATATCAACTTTGATATTTGATTTTTTTTTGGTGGAATGGGGGTCTTTATTAATATCCCATGAAAAATATATGAAGGACGGCAAAGTTCTTGCCCACTTTTGACATAGATAAAGATATTGCTGGGGTCCTTAACTGACTTAAATGTCTAGGTCGGTTTCTGCACCTCAAGCCCACAGCAGGGTGTCAAATATCAACTTTGATATTTTAATTTTTTTTGGTGGAATGGGGGTCTCTATAAATATCCCATGAAAAATATATAAAGGACAGCAAAGTTCTTGCCCACTTTTGACATAGATAAAGGTACTGCTCGGGACATTAAGTGACTTAAATACCTAGGTTGGTTTCTGCACCTCAAGCCCACAGCAGGGTGTCAAATATCAACTTTGATATTTAAATTTTTTTTGTTGGAAGTGGGGAGGCTCTATAAATATCCCGCAACAAATATATGAAGGACGGCAAATTCTTGCCCACTTTTGACATAGATAAAGGTATTGATGGGGTCCTTAACTGACTTAAATGCCTAGGTGGGTTTCTGCACCTCAAACCCACAGCAGGGAGTCAAATATCAACTTTGATATTTGAATGTTTTTTTTGTGGAGAGGGGTCTCTATAAATATCCCATGACAAATATATGAAGGACGGCAAAGTTCTTCCCACTTTTGACATAGATAAAGGTATTTCTTGGGTCATTAAGTGACTTAAATGCCTAGGTGGGTTTCTGCACCTCAAGCCCACAGCAGGGTGTCAAATATCAACTTCGATATTTGCATTTTTTTTGTGAAGGGGGGGTCTCTATAAATATGCCGCGAAAAATATATGAAGGACGGCAAAGTTCTTGCCTATATTTGGAATAGATAAAGGTATTGCCCGAGTCCTCAACTGACTTAAATGCCTAGGTGGGTTTCTGCACCTCAAGCCCACAGCAGGGAGTCAAATATCAACTTTGATATTTTAATTTTTTTTTGTGGAGGGGGGTTTCTGTAAATATTCCGCAAAAAATATATGAAGGACGGCAAAGTTCTTGCCCACATTTGGCATAGATAAATGTATTTCCCGGCTACTTAACTGACTTAAATACCTAGGTGGGTTTCTGCACCTCAAGCCCTCAGCAGGGTGTCAAATATCAACTTTGATATTTAAAAAAAAATTCTCAAAGGTGGGTCTCTATAAATATCCCGCAAATAATATATGAAGGACGGCAAAGTTCTTGCGCATATTTGTCATAGATAAAGGTATTTTCCGGCTCCTTAACTGACTTAAATGCCTAGGTGGGTTTCTGCACCTCAAGCCCACAACAGGGTGTCAAATATCAACTTTGATATTTGAAAAAAAAATTGTGGAAGGGGGTCTCTATAAATATTCCATAAAACATATATGAAGGACGACAAAGTTCTTGCCCACTTTTGACATAGATAAAGGTATTTCCTCGGTCCTTAGCTGACTTAAATGCCTATGTGGGTTTCTGTACCTCAAGTCCACAGCAGGGTGTCAAATATCAACTTTGATATTTAGGATTTTTTTTGTGGAAGGGGGGGTCTCTATAAATATCTCGCAAAAAATCTATGAAGGACGGCAAAGTTCTTCCCCACATTTGGCATAGATAAAGGTATTGTCCGGTCCTTTAACTGACTTAAATGCCTAGGTGGGTTTCTGCACCTCAAGCCCACAGCAGGGTGTCAAATATCAACTTCGATATTTGAATTTTTTTTTGTGAAGGGGGTCTCTATAAATATACCGCAAAAAATATATGAAGGACGGCAAAGTTCTTGCCCATATTTGGCATAGATAAAGGTATTGCCCTGATCCTGAACTGATTAATATGCCTAGGTGGGTTTCTGCACCTCAAGCCCACAGCAGGGAGTCAAATATCAACTTTGATATTTTAATTTTTTTTTGTGGAGGGGGATTTCTATAAATATCCCGCAAAAAATATATGAAGGACGGCAAAGTTCTTGCCCACATTTGGCATAGATAAATGTATTTCCCGCATCCTTAACTGACTTAAATGCCTAGGTGGGTTTCTGCACCTCAAGCCCAAAACAGGGTGTCAAATATCAACTTTGATATTTGAAAAACAAAATTGTGGAAGGGGGTCTCTATAAATATTCCATAAAACATATATGAAGGACGCAAAGTTCTTGCCCATTTTTGACATAGATAAAGGTATTTCCCGGCTCCTTAACTGACATAAATGCCTAGGTGGGTTTCTGCACCTCAAGTCCACAGCAGGGTTTGAAATATCAACTTTGATATTTAATTTTTTTTTTGTTGAAAGGGGGGTCTCTATAAATATCTCGCAAAAAATATATCAAGGACGGCAAAGTTCTTGCCCACATTTAACATAGATAAAGGTATTGTCCGGGCCTTTAACTGACTTAAATGCCTAGGTGGGTTTTTGCACCTCAAGTCCACAGCAGGGTGTCAAATATCAACTTTGATATTTGAATGTTTTTTTTGTGGAGAGGGGTCTCTATAAATATCCCATGAAAAATATATGAAGGACGGCAAAGTTCTTGCCCACTTTTGTCATAGATAAAGGTATTTCTTGTGTCATTAACTGACTTAAATGCCTAGGTGGGTTTCTGCACCTCAAGCCCACAGCAGGGTGTCAAATATCAACTTTGATATTTGAATTTTTTTTGGTGGAAAGGGGGTCTCTATAAATATCCCATGAAAAATATATAAAGGACGGCAAAGTTCTTGCCAACTTTTGACATAGATAAAGGTACTGCCCGGGTCATTAGGTGACTTAAATACCTAGGTGGGTTTCTGCACCTCAAGCCCACAGCAGGGTGTCAAATATCAACTTTGATATTTAAATTTGTTTGGTGGAAGGGAGGGGTCTATAAATATCCCGCAAAAAATATATGAAGGACGGCAAATTCTTTCCCACTTTTGACATAGATAAAGGTATTTCTGGGGTCCTTAACTGACTTAAATGTCTAGGTGGGTTTCTGCACCTCAAGCCCACAGCAGGGTGTCAAATATCAACTTTGATATTTGAATGGTTTTTTTTGTGGAGAGGGGTCTCTATAAATATCCCATGACAAATATATGAAGGACGGCAAAGTTCTTGACCACTTTTGACATAGATAAAGGTATTTCTCGGGTCATTAACTGACTTAAATGCCTAGGTGGGTTTCTGCACCTCAAACCCACAGCAGGGTGTCAAATATCAACTTCGATATTTGAATTTTTTTGTGAAGGGGAGGTCTCTATAAATATGCCGGGAAAATATATGAAGGACGGCAAAGTTCTTGCCCATATTTGGAATAGATAAAGGTATTGCCCGAGTCCTCAACTGACTTAAATGCCTAGGTGGGTTTCTGCACCTCAAGCCCACAGCAGGGAGTCAAATATCAACTTTGATATTTTAATTTTTTTTTGTGGAGGGGGGTTTCTATAAATATTCTGCAAAAAATATATGAAGGACGGCAAAGTTCTTGCCCACATTTGGCATAGATAAATGTATTTCCCGGCTTCTTAACTGACTTAAATACCTAGGTGGGTTTCTGCACCTCAAGCCCTCAGCAGGGTGTCAAATATCAACTTTGATATTTAAAAAAAAAATTCTCAAAGGTGGGTCTCTATAAATATCCCGCAAATAATATATGAAGGATGGCAAAGTTCTTGCCCATATTTGTCATAGATAAAGGTATTTCCCGACTCCTTAACTGACTTAAATGCCTAGGTGGGTTTCTGCACCTCAAGCCCACAACAGGGTGTCAAATATCAACTTTGATATTTGAAAAAAAAATTGTGGAAGGGGGTCTCTATAAATATTCCATAAAACATATATGAAGGACGGCAAAGTTCTTGCCCACTTTTGACATAGATAAAGGTATTTCCTCGGTCCTTAACTGACTTTAATGCCTATGTGGGTTTCTGCACCTCAAGTCCACAGCAGGGTGTCAAATATCAACTTTGATATTTAGCATTTTTTTTGTGGAAGGTGGGGTCTCTATAAATATCTCGCAAAAAATCTATGAAAGACGGCAAAGTTCTTGCCCACATTTGGCATAGATAAAGGTATTGTCAGGTCCTTTAACTGACTTAAATGCCTAGGTGGGTTTCTGCACCTCAAGCCCACAGCAGGGTGTCAAATATCAACTTCGATATTTGAATTTTTTTTTGTGAAGGGGGTCTCTATAAATATACCGCAAAAAATATATGAAGGACGGCAAAGTTTTTGCCCATATTTGGCATAGATAAAGGTATAGCCCTGATCCTGAACTGATTAATATGCCTAGGTGGGTTTCTGCACCTCAAGCCCACAGCAGGGAGTCAAATATCAACTTTGATATTTAATTTTTTTTCGTGTAAAGGGGGGGGGCTCTATTAATATCCCGCAAAAGATATATGAAGGACGGCAAATTCTTGCCCACTTTTGACATAGATAAAGGGATTGCTGGGGTCCTCAACTGACTTAAATGCCTAGGTGGGTTTCTGCACCTCAAGCCCTCAGCAGGGTGTCAAATATCAACTTTGATATTAAAAAAAAAATTCTCAAAGGGGGGTCTCTATAAATATCCCGTAAATAATATATGAAGGACGGCAAAGTTCTTGCCCA
>MJUT01053473.1:12883-35781 GCA_002080005.1 Gigantidas platifrons
GACGATGATTCCAACAAGATACAACTGCTACTTCTCAATCCAACGACGATGATTCCAACAAGATACAACTGCTACTTCTCAATCCAACGACGATGATTCCAAATACAAAATGTAAAAGAAGTGATCACTACAAGTGCTGAGAAAATTAAGAGTGAAATAATAAAAGATATCAAGGAAAATAACGGACAAGTAAACACCAATACGCCTTATCTTTGTTTAGAGATTACCAGCCGAAAACACTCCAAACTGAAACCGAGAGGAATGCTACCAAAACCAAATCTGAATAAAATACATCAAATTCAGCTGCGTCATCAGGTCCATCCACAACCCGGACCAACGAGTCAACAACAACAAATACTTCTACCTTATCCATACATGTTGAACAATTACCAGCAACCAATGATAAGAGTGAATCCATTCAACCCAATGATGCTAAGAAACCTACCACCAAACCACCATCAACCCGTGTTTCGACTGTCGCTTCACTAAAAATTGTCATGATTAACATAAAGAACTTTCACGCAAACCATATATATCTACAAGAACTTATTACGAAATACGACATTATTTGCATTCAAGAGCACTGGTTGTTCGATTTTGAGAAACAAAAATTAAAGAATTTTATAGGAAATACAGCAGTAGTTAAATGTGCGGATGAAAATGATCCGATTTTACCTTATCAAAGAATTAGGGGATATGGAGGGTGTGCTATATTATGGAAAAAAGAGCTGAACAATGAAGTTACGGCAGTAATGGAAGGTGGAAACAGGATTTCGGTTGTAATAATCTCACGTAGATCAAACATGGACAAACCTATATGTCTGATTTCGGTCTATATGCCTTCGAAAGGAAGCAAAAACTACAACCAGGAATACATAAACACCTTAGATGAAATCCATGAAATTTTAGCAAAATATAGACATTCACATCATACAATACTATGCGGTAACATGAATGCTATCTTCCATTCAAGTAAAGCAGATGAAAGAGACAAATTATTTATGGAATTTTGTGAACAACAAGAAATATATTTGGTTGAAAAATATCCACAAATTTCAACATATATACATGAAAACGGACTCAAAAACTCACAAATTGACTATATATTATCAGATCAGCAATTAAGAAATCATATTGAGTCGATTGATATTCTCACCAATCAGTCTACAAACATGTCCGATCATAATCCGACATTAGCTACCTTGAATATTGATTTGGACAAGAAAAGGTAAGACTATGTCTCTAAAAAAAGTACAACCGAGAGAATTTAAGAAAGTAAACTGGAACAAAATAGACATTATGGCATATGAAGAATATTTGAATGACAATATTTTACCTTTTAACCCAGAACATGAGTTAAATTTTGAAGTTATTGCGGCAGTCAACCAGCTATGTCATACATTGCATAATGCAGTTCAACAAAGTTCGGAAAAAGTACAAACAGCCAAGAAATCTAATACAGGAATAACAAGATTAACGCCTGAAATTAAATCATGTATTCAGAAAAGTAAATCTGCTCATTGGGGATGGAAGATGGCAGGCAGACCTAATGCTAACCATCCTACTACTCAAAAAAGACAGGAGGAAAAACGAAATTTGAGAAAAGCACAAAGGATCAATAGTGCGATTGAAAGGAAAAAGACTTATTCAGAAATAATGAAAGCATCCAAAGAAGACTCAAAGTTATTCTATAAACTAGTAAACAAACAGCGTTGTACAACAACACATGCTACATCTGAAATGTCCTACAATGATGAAAACTTTAATACACCTAGTCAAATATGTGATGGATTCTACAATATTTCAGAGATCTGGCAATACCAAAAGATGATCCGTTATTTTACACTGAACATATAAAGAACAATGTTGAATTTGACTATCTACTTATTGAAGAGATCACACAAAATGAACAAATAGAATCTGAAAAATTTAGTATAAATATAAAAGATGAGGAAAATAGTCTTAATAAAGGCAAATCACCGGACATATTAGGGATCACTGCCGAACATATTCTGTACGGAGGAGACAATCATAGTTCATTATATATTCAACATCTTAAAGGAAAAGGCCATGGTCTTAACAAGTTAGCGTGAAAATTTAAATGACAGTAAATAAAAGACATTTGTGTTAATGGATGTTAAAAATAGTATACCGTAAGGTAGAATTTGGTCATTTAAGTTGCCTGTTGCACCAAATAATGGGGATCGCCATTTTTCAAAACTCTCCAATGTGGAGGAGACAAAAGCCTGAAAAGGGGCGTATCCATTCTCGGATTATACCTTCCCGTTACGTTACGCAGTCGGTATCGTATATTATATCAGCATTGATCAGTTGCAAATGTAAATCGTAAAATAAGGTGGTATATATTTATCTTTTGATATTTACAAAATCATTATGACATCATGTTAAGCATTTTATTGCACTAACGAAGGGAAAGTGTGAGACGCTTTTTTGTGTGTAATTACCGATCCGGACAGGATTACCTGTCAACACAATGATCATCGATCAGTGACCTCGAAAAACACGGGAAAGTACGACAGCATTGGGGACAAAAAAGAAAAAGCATGTGTAAGCACAAAATGAGTTAAAAATGACAGTTATTTAACCTACGGCCAATCAAGTAAAACATGAAATTATACGTAGAACCCCCCCCCCACCCCTTTTCCCCAGATACAAATAAACTCCTTTGTTTTATGAAAATGTAACATGGGGATGGGAATATTAAGAATAAAATTAGAACGATATCATTTATAAACATTGTATTGCAGTTGATTTGATATTAATATATAATCAAACGGGCATGATGTTGGGAAGAGTCAGATACATGTTATTAATTCAACTAACATGATACGACTGAGTGACGTCACATGAAGAGGTGTCATGGCCGCTTACACTACGACAGGAAATTCCAAATATTCATATTTCTAATTGGGTATATTAATGTTAATAAAGGTGTTTTTTTTTAAATAATAAGTTATTTACGAATATCAAGTTATAATGAATTGAATTAAAACAACTTTTCAACTGACTGGTCTTTTCCTTTAAAGTATATGCTTAAAAACAGGCTCGTTCCAGATGACTTGAAAGTTGGGATTCTAACACCCATTTTAAAGAAAAAGAAGGACCCAAAAAATTCAGCTGGATGTAGAGGAATTACAATTCTCCTAACCTTTGAAAAGACTTTTGAAAAAGTTTGGCTCTCGAAGTGCAAACCTCTACTAGACGCACGACAGAACAAAATGCAGAGAGGTTTTACTGAAAATACTTCTTCCATAAACACTGGACTATTTCTAAGTGAATTCAAAAACGAATCAAAAGAAAAGAAATCACCTGTTTATGCTGTCACTCTGGATGGACAAAGAGCTTTTGACGAAGTTTGGAAACAAGCCTTAATGAGAAAAATGTATTTTACAAACATTCCGTACCGATATTGGGACACTTTGAACCGACTATACCAAAATGCTACAACCCATGTTAAATGGAATACAGAAATATCAGAAGCTTTTGAACTACACCAAAGAGTGAGACACAGTGGAATTCTTTCATCACACCTGTATAAACAGTTCAACAACGATCTTTTGGACTTGATTGAAGATCAAGAACTCGGAGCCAACATCGGACATATCAAAATACCAGCACCAACATGCGCAGATGATATTTGCTGCATTACCGACAATCCAGTTGACTTACAAACTTGTTTATGCATAGTTGAGGACTACGTCAATAAACACCGATGTAAGATAAACGGAACTAAGAGTGATGTACTTAGGATCAACACACCCAATATAGAAATTGACTGTTGGGAGATTTGTAATCAACCGATCAAAGAAACAAACAGTACCATCCATCTCGGTATAACAAGAAATACTACTGGCAATATTGACATTGAAAATCTGATACAAGGCAGACGTACATTATATAGTTTATTTGGAGCAGGCTTACATGGTAAAAAAGGAATTAATCCACCCATCTCTAAACATATATGGTCTACCTTCGTGACACCAAGACTACTAGTTATGCTACGGAAATACCACAGCTAAAAGATTCCGACATCAAGATGCTAGAACAATTTCAGATAAAGACTCTAAAACACCTTTAATGGCTTCCTGACAGATGTGCTGGATCTGCAGTCTACCTACTATTAGGTGCTAAACCTATCCAACAACAAATTGACAAAAAGATATTAACATTATTTGGACAGATGACCAGAGACCCTGACACACTTGAATTTCAAATTGCACAACGCCAAACATGTATTCATGAAATAAATAGCACCAGCTGATTCTCTCTAGTTCGAAAACGTTTACTGCAATATGATCTGCCTACAGCACTAGAAGTACTTACGAGTCCTCTTACAAAAACTCAATGGAAAAACATGATTGATAAGAATATTAACCAATACTGGATGAAACATATACTGGGAGAGAAGGAAAACAAATCTAGTTTAAAATTGATGTCTACAACTCTATGTCAATTTGGAAAACCACATTCAACATGGTAATTTGTAAGAGATAATCCAACTGATGTTCAGAAAGCTGTCATAAAAACTATAATATTGACAGGATGTTACACTCTACAAGCGAACCGCTCAAAGTTCAATCGGTACAATGTCGATCCAACATGTCCAAACTGTAAATCAGCTCCTGAAGACAGGAAACATTTTATTCTTAAATGTTCATCAACTGAGAGAATCCGTGGTAAATATTTACCTAAGATTAGAAACTTTATAGATGAAAGTGACAAGATCTTAGATCTGGAAAATATTGATATACTTCTTCAAATCATTATTGATCCAAGTGCTTTCTATCACGAAAAGAGACATTTACCCATATTAGACCAACTTGAGAAGACGACACTAGATATGATTTACAACATTCATCTCATTCATACTAAGCTTATGAGAGCATACAATCCCCAGTAATATGATTACGGTGAACTTTTATATGATAGACTTTTATTTTATAGTTATACCTAATATTGTATGAGGGTGCGCCTTAATCAGAGGTGGGACATCCAGAACAATAACAACAACGATTGCGTCCATTTATTGATCGATCTCAAAACACGAGCAGTTGCACGCTTTTCCCCCGATGCGCGTGTATTTCATAACATTTATACGTTACAGAAACACGTTTGATTAAGTCATCAATCATATCTGATAGTTTTTATGGGTAAGAAAAATTTACGATTTGGCAGATAATGCCCCTTTAAATTAAGCTCTTAATCGAATTGTCAACAATAGTCTACAGTTTTTTTTTGCAGAGATTAGAAAACAGATTATATGGGGAAATACATTTATAATATTTAAAAATAAAAGTTTAATGTTTGATAATTGGATAAATAGTGATTTAATTTATATCAATGATATTTTAAATGAAAACGGGGAAATAAGTCAGAATTTAATTTTAGATAAATTAAGATACAAGAATAATTGGATATCTGAATTTATCTGTCTAAAAAAAGCGATACCTAATGAATGGTATCTTACATTACAGGCTGAAAACTCTATTAAAAGTGTGGTAAATTTCCAAAAAGATAAGTTTATAGTAAATGGAAAATGTATAGACTCATCACAACTAACCAACAAATATTTTTATAATGAATATATTAATGTAAAATTTGTGAAACCAATAGGTATAAATACATGGTTAACGTACTTGTCTATAAATGAAAAACCAAACATGAGTCAGCTTTACTCTTTCATTTTTCATTATTTAGAAGAAAATAAGCTAAAAATATTCAGATGGAAATTATTGCAATATATAATTCCTACAAAGAAACTATTAATGAAATGGAGAATTGCTAATAATAGCCAATGCAACTTTTGCGGTCAAGATGAAGACTATCTACATTACTTTATTTCTTGTCCCTATCTGAAAAAATTTTGGGTGAAAATACAACAAATATTGAAAAAATCTAATATAGAAAATTTTGTCACATTAAAACATATTGTTTTTGGGTATAAGATATTTGATAAAGATTATTTTGATTTCAACTATTTTTTAACAATTTTAGGATTCTCTATATACAAAGCATATTATGTATCTGAACAAAAGACTAAACCAGTAAGCATATATTCTTTATTTGTGAGAGAATATATTACGAGATTAAGCCAAGTGCAAAAACTCCACAATAGTAAACTGTTAACAAAAATAAGGAAAAATATTGAAATGTAATATAAATGCATTATATATATGTATATGTATATGTATGCATGCATATGTATGTGTGTATATGTATGGATGTATGTGTGTGGATGTAGGTACATAGTTATAGGTATATTCAATTAAAGTCTGATTCTCATCAGTTATATTATATTATTTGAAATTATTTTAATTATATAAGAAAATATTCATATGAAATACTTCATAAGTAGCTTGGGCTTTTGAAGTAAGAATGTAACAAGCATTTTGAATAAAAATATATTGTTGAAAAAAAAAAAACAAAAAACAATAGTCTACAGTTCACGTATACGTGGGGAAAGAGCTGATCTTGGCTACCCCTGCTGTTTTTCTTATTTCCTCATTGGATATTTGCTTTGGCCAGTAAATTCTAAGTATTTTTCTTAGACACTTGTGTTGGAAGGTGTCTAGCAGTTTTTCGTCTCCTTTTGTCATTTACCATGTTTCACTGCTGTATAGCAGTACGGCGATTACATTTGAAATGAAATATTTCACCTTGGCCCTTCTGTTGAGTTGGTTGCTGCTCCAGATCTGATGCAGCTTGTTGAATGCTACTCTAGCATGGCCAATTCTTCTTCTGATGTCTTCATTTGTGCCTCTAGTTTTGCTGACGGTTGCGCCAAGACATATAAAATCTTCCACATCATTTACGTCCTTTTCATTTATGGTGATTGCCTGGCTGTTATTGGCATTGAGCCGCATTACTTTTGTTTTTTTCTGCATTGATTTTTCTGCGTAGTTGTTCAGGGAGTTTAATTTGCTTTGCATATGGTCTTTACTGCTGGATAAAAGTGCGATGTCATCTTCGAAGTCTAGATAATCTAATTTTGTTTTCATTTTCCATCTAATGCCTGTGTTGTTATTAGCTGTTGTTGACTTTCTCATTATCCAATCTATAACTAGGAAAAACAAGAAGCCCGACATGGTGCACCCTTGTTAGACACCTGATCTTACTCTAAGCCATTATGTTGTTCCCGGTCCGTCAACTACTGCACATTCACTGTCTTCATACATGGATTTGGTCATTATAATAAGCTTTTCATGTATTCCATAGCTGCCAATAATCTTCCATAAAGTTTCCCTGTGTACGCTGTCGAAAGCTTTTTCGAAATCAACAAAACATAAGTATAAGTTAGAGTTTTAATCTATGGCTTACTCTGAGATGTTTCTTAAGACAAAGATATGTCCTTGCCCTAAATCCAGCTTGTTCCACTCTGAGTCTGACCATTAACTATTAGTTCACCATGGCATAATTATCAATTTGTTACATCACAATGCTCTAATCCTGAACAATCATATAATGACTTATTATCAGTCATCAAGCCACCATTCCATTCCGTGGTAACATTGTACAATCACAGTATACTAGTAACCACAATTGCTGAATAATAAGTGAGACATGAATTAAAAATAAACAACTTAACAAAAGACAGCACACAAGCATACATGAACTACAAATGAAACTTTTTCAGCTCCATGTTTGCTATCTGTCATGAAAATTACCATTTATAAAGTATCTGGATTGTAGTGGTCAAACAATTCAGGGCTCTAACAAGGTCATTACGTGGAAGGGGCATGCTGTTTACTGCTTGGAATGAGACATGTAAGACATGAAACATTCGATCATCACGGTTGCCAAACATTGTACAAAATTAATTTCTCTTGGCATCACAATTCATGGAACAGATCCAAGTATGATTCGGTCACACGCTAACGAAACAACAACTGTAAGAAATAGGCAACGAAAATACTAACATCAGGACAAACCAGGATAGCATGTTAATTAGATAATTAATTATAAAAAATGTATATTAGTACCGGGAAGCTCCGAGGAAGTGTAGCATAAAAATGGTAAAAGAAATACAACAGAGTAACTAATGCAAGGACAACATGGAGGATTTGTAAGTTACCAAATTGGTAAGTGTGTGTTTTAGGTTCAAACAAGGAAAGATAAAGAGTGACCCAGATTGATATTCATAAAAGAGATTGAAGATTCCAAAGGAGTAATCAGAATACGTCAATCGAAGAAGGCCAGACAACACAATGGCAAAAAGAAAAAGTACAAAAGGACAAACAACGATCTACAAAACATACACATAAAACTATAGATCGAGAAACATTCTTCATATTGTGATATCACCATGTATAGCACTGGAATAAAGAATCTTCGTGAATCTTAATACAAATGTATCTCTAAGACATTGTGTCTGATTATCTGAGAATTGACTCTGTCTATTGATTTGTTACAGATACACTGTGTACTTACCTTTGTGTTGTTACATCATTTACCATTTGTTTTGTCGTGAATTCGTGCTTGTATATAATTTAATTTGATTTGAATACTGCAATCTGATTGGCTGATCCGCCTGAAGACAATTTTGGTTATGCTTGATAACCTGTGTTGGTAGTGTGACGTCACCAACATATTCATTCGCCAACTACAAATTCAAATAGTCACATGAAATAATGGTAATTAAAATCGAGGAATCAATAAATTTTGTTGTAAGAATTAAATTATAAGGAATATTTGAAATTTGTGAACAGGTTATACTTGTATAATGTGGTTTGGAACAGTTTACGCATTTCATAAAATCGTTTCGTGGTTTATTTAGCGTAAACTGCCCCAAACCAGGTTATATCGTATAGGATGTTCAAAAATTTTAAATGTTCCTTAAATATTTAAGAATACTGGTGTCCAACAGGATTTCCATATCAGATGATGTTCCTGTCGTGTTACAATAACACGACGGGTGTCACCAGTGGAGCAGGAATTGTACACTCTTCCAGAGCACATGAGTTCACCCCCGATCTTCAATGGGGTTTGTGTTACTCGATCTTTAGTTCCTGTGTAATGTTTTTTGCAGATCATTATTTGTCCTTTTTTTCTGTCCTCGATATACGATTTTGATTAAGAGATATAAACAATACAACACCTGCACATATTCTATCATTCTCCAAACTCTACCACAAAAATGACTAACAATATAAACGTCTCAGTACAAGAGCTAGGTCAGTGAATGATCATAGTTGACTATTGGAATAGAAAGTAGAATAATTATCTATTTGTTGAAGACCATCATTCTTGACTCGTATGACAAAAATAGTCACAACTGATTTTTCCAATAGATTTTAATAACAATTAGTCACCAACTTCTAAAGTAATTAAAGGTATTTAGGATAGGAGCTCCATCGGTTGTCATGACAACAATAAACTCCTACGTCAGTTTGCTGACACGTACGTTTCCAATAATATATTTCAAAATGAAATAAAACATTGTGCATTAACTATTTTAACTGGTAAAATACATAATAAAAGAACGTATATATATATATAGAGTTCTTCTGAAGAAATGATTCGAATATAAGCTGTCTGTTGTACATATACATGGATATTATACGGGCATAACCAAGTTTGTGATCAATACTTTGTCGTCAATAGAGATTATCAGAATTTTATATTTTCGATAATCCGATTTAATTCGATCGAACAGTTGTGGTTCGTTCTGGTTGTTTGCATTTTATTCTGACATAAACATCGATAGAGGGCGTTAAACAAAACATGTAGGTGGCGCTGGTGGTACTGTTTTTTTTTCAAATTTGAAATACCGGAAGTCACTCTGTCGTAAAATTTTCGAAAAACGAACAACATCATATAAATTCAATCGTGAGTAATCCAGATCATCTGCAGTTAAAACTCCAAAAAGAAGATGCCAGGAAAAAGGAAATTAGCCAGGGGAACGCCATCAAGAGCCTTAGGTCAAAAAAGGCAGAAGAAAACCGAGGCCAGTCTAGTAACCAAACAAAGAGGGGCCAGGGTACCACTTCCACCACATGTCATGCCCGATCGACAAGCCACGGACACGGAAACGGAATTCTCACCAGCAGAGTCATCAGGTAATGAGTCGGAGGCCGAGGACTGTACATTTCCTAAAATTCCACATGACACAACAGTACAAAACTTCCGAATTTCTCAAAACACAATAGATTGTACCCCTACACAGGAAACCAGCATTCATGACATGGTTGAGGAGCATGTCCCTCTTAAAATTAAAAAGAAGATTTGGGACGGAACGTTCATCGAGTTGAGTATTCTCCTAAAATCTCAACGAGAAATGGAAGAAACCGAAGGCGATCTGAAATGCAAAAAGGGGAGACTTTACATAGAAAAACAATCGTCGGGTGTTGAGTTGTCCATAAATGATTGGACTTCCGCTTGCATGATGTACATGAGCGTTTATATTGAAAAATATAGGACCCGGGCTCAAGAACTACTTAAATACATGCAAGACATCCGATTGGCAGTATCCAGATCTGAGAACTGGGCTGTTTCTGATGAACAATTCAGACTTAAAATCGAGCAAAACCCCAATCTGTCTTGGGGCAATATTCATGGTGAACACAGCTATCAAACTGGTCAACAGCAAACATACGTTCAAAGAATATACACAAAAAATAAGATGCAGCTCAGCTCAAACAAAGTTAATCCACAAAACAACATAAAGCCAAGAGCAAATCAACAAAGTGTTAATTCAAGCATGTATTGTAGATATTATAACAATGACAATGCTTGTCCATATTTTCCTCGTTGTAGGTTCAAACATGTGTGCGAATTATGTGATGGCAGGCACAGACGGGCCAATTGTAACAAGGCCACAGGTAGAGGTCTCCGAAATTAAAGAGACATTAAACATTTACTCCTTGGGAAATTCGCCAGTAAAAGTTTCAATTTTAAAAAAACTATATTAATTAAATTGTTGTTGGTTTTACATATGGTTTTTCATTAAACTATTCTGGTTCAAGGCTTCCAAGAGACAGTTCTAATTTAAAAAGTGCAGAGCAACTGCCAGAATTACTAAAGGTCAAACTATCAAAAGAGATAAATTTAGGTCGCATTGCAGGCCCATTTAAAATCCCCCCTTTCCCTACACTACAGGTCTCCCCACTCGGGTTTGTACCTAAAATGGATGGGGATTACAGACTCATTCATCATTTATCCTATCCAGAAAATAATTCGATCAATGACTTCATTGATAAGGAATTTTGCTCAGTTCAGTACAGCAGATTTTGATCTTTTAGGAAGAAAATTTCAGGAAGAGTATTACTTTGACAAAATGCTTCCTATGGGAGCATCCTTTAGTTGTGCTCTTTGGGAAAAATTTGCCACTGTTTTACATTGGATAACTCAGCAGGAAAGTGGGGACGAAAATATCCTTCACTACCTAGATGATTTTCTTGTTGTGGAGTCAGTGGACACTTTCTCTGTTGGCGAAACTTTACATGTATTTGAAAAAAATATGTCATGAAATAGGAGTCCCACTTGGAAAGGATAAATCTACTAAGCCATGTACAGTGTTAACTTCATTGGGTATAGAATTTGATACACAAGAGTTAGTTATGCGCCTGCTCATTGAAAAACTGGTTAACTTAAAGGAGAAAATTAAGGTTGTGCTGCGAATTAAAAAGGACATGCAGTCACTATTAAGGCTTTTGAATTTTGCATGCAAGGTGGTTGTCACAGGTCGTACATTCTGTCGCAGGCTTTTAAATTCTACGATTGGGGTGAGGAAACCTTTCACAAAATTCGGGTTAACAATCAGATGAGAGCAGATTTACAAATTTGGTTACAATTTTTGCAAGAATATAATGGTGCTACAGTAATTTCTGACAATGAATGGATTTCTAATGAGAAGCTACAGTTGTACACTGACAGTGCGGGGGGTCTAAAGGGGGTTATGGTATGTATTTTTCCGGACGCTGGGCTCAGGGTATTTGGCCAAAAAGCTGGGTAGATACGGGTATGACTAGAGATATGACATTGTTGGAAGTATTTCCAGTAATTGCAGCTCTTATGACGTGGTACACACACCTAAAAAACGAGAAAGTGCTCTTTCATGTGGACAATCAAGCAGTAGTGCAAATCATCAATATGAAAACTAGCAGATCAGATAAAGTGATGAATTTAGTAAGACATATGGTTTTAATGAATTTAAAAAATAATACAACAGTTAGAGCTGTCTATATTCCATCCAAATTAAACAATATTGCTGATTGTCTTTCTCGTTCTCAGTGTGAAAAATTCAGAAAGTTAGCGCCAGAAGCAGACCAGTGGCCAACAAACATCCCAGCACAGATCTGAAACATTTAAGTCGGGTTGCAGATTATTTGGTAGATCAAGGTGTGTCTAAAAATACACACAAGTCCTACAATTTAGCTTTGTCTAAGCTTACATCTTTCAGATCATTATACAAACTTAAACAAAAGTGGCCTGTTCCAGTAGATGATTTGTTAAATTGTATTGCCTTCTTATTAGTTCAAGGCCTTTCAGGGGGGGTCCATATCTTCTTATATATCTGGCATTTCATACTACCACAAAATGAAAGGCATTCAGGGTTCTACAAAATTTGTTATTATTAACAAGGCATTAGAGGGAATTAAACGACTTCAGGGAGGGAAACAACAGGATATCAGATCACCAATATCATTCAACCTGTTGGAAAAAATAACAGCAGTTTTAGACAAAGTTTGTAAAGACAAATATGAGGCAACCTTATTTGCAACTGCTTTTTCAATAGCTTTCTTTGGTTTGATGAGAGTTGGGGAAATTACTTCCTCAAAGAATCAATCTTTTAACAAGGCAAGTTTAAAATTACAGGACATTACAGTTTACAAANAGGTGTCCCAGAGAAGGAAATAATGAAACTGGGCCGTTGGCGGAGTTTTGCATATTTTTCCTATATTAGATTAATTCTTTCCAGTTTAAATTAAAAAGGTTAACAAGCTACAGGTCAAAAGAATGTATGGATAGTGGGAAGTTCAATAGTACACTGGGCCAGTTTGGATGCAAACCGAACAGGTAGAAAAAACTTGGGACTGGAACAACACTTCACAGTTCATTGGATTTGTCGTCAAGGGCTGCAGTTCAAAGACTTGGATTCATTGATAGACAAAAAACGGGACATTCTGCCCACACCTAACATTTCACTTATTTACTGTGGAGCTAATGATTTAACTGAAAAGGACTTGACTGGGAAGCGGTTAATTGAAAACAAAGTGTTCTGTTTTGCGTTACAAAGCTTCGTTTATAAATATTGTGATTGTATGGCCTTCAATGCTGCCGCGCAGGTATTGGCATTTTGCACCATTAAATGCAGGTCCCATTATTGATCAGAAGCGCAGAAGAGTGAATTCAGCCATCAGAACCTTTGTCATTGAAAATGGGGGGAAGGCTATTTGGCATGACAGTAACATAAAAGCTATAGAAATTGCATTGTACAGAACTGATGGAACACACTTGTCTCACATTGGTAATAAGGTCGGGGGGGGTGGGGGTAAAAACATTTCTTAATAGCGAAAAATCAGTATTTTCTTGAGTTAAAAGTTTTGTGGAGGTGGGTGTACAAATCAGTTTAGTTGGTAGCAGATTTGGACACCCATGTGGCGGTCCAGGCAGACTGGTAGTGATTTGGGAATTGCTTGCTCTGGGCCTGACAAGTTCTATAATTTGCAGGTTTTGAAAATGTGGGTACTTGTGGTTGTAATGGTGGGGTCTACAGCTGGGTAACTCTGTGACCTCCTCCACCTCATCCTCAAGAGGGGAGGCCTACACCTGCCAACAGGTGGGGCACGAGTTTTTCCCTGTTTCTCCCCATGGTAGGTTGTGGTGCTTAACTACCAGGGTTTCTAGGACAATATGTCAACATACGTCAGCTGATAGCCAATTGCAAAGAAAGGTAATCAGTAGCCTCCCTGGGCCTCAACAAAAATATACTCTGTAGCCAAAATAAAGCCACTTGTGTATATTCTAGTCATTTGTTGTAAATGTAAATAACAAGTTATATGTATAATAAATGTGTTTAACTTTGAATTATGTTTATGTTCGTCCACAAATGAGCCTTATGGAATATTCATGTAGTTACTAGTTATGGTAACTTTGTTATGGTATGGCTTTTGTCGTTGTGAGTATTGTAATTAATAGAGATTATCAGAATTTTATATTTTCGATAATCCGATTTAATTCAATCGGACAGTTGTGGTTCGTTATGGTTGTTTACATTTTATTCTGACATAAACATCGATAGAGGGCGTTAAACAAAACATGTAGGTGGCGCTAGTGGTACTGTTTTTTTTCAAATTTGAAATACCGGAAGTCATTCTGCCGTAAAATTTTCGAAAAAAGAACAACAGCATATACATTCAATCGTGAGTAATCCAGATCATCTGCAGTTAAAACTCCAAAACCCACCCACCTCTCCCCTTAATAAATGAACACCTGCTGCTGTTTTTAATTTATTCTTCAGACAATAGGAAGGTGCCATGAGTCGTGGTGGTGTTAAACATGGGTTAACAGTTTCCATCACTGTGCAGATCTCAATTGGACATGCCAGCAAACTTATCCCTTTATTTGTAAATGATGAACCCCAAAAGGACAATGACATTTATTCACATGTAACAAAGTTGGACAGTGTTAATCAATTCGTTCATTGCAACATAAATTCAACTCTCTTTTTTCTTACAAGTGAAGGACAGTAATTTAGTTCTGATACATATACACTTGAAATATCTGACCGCTAATAATTTTAATTTTCATTCTTTAATTGATTTCCAGGCACAGAGTCAGCTTTAAAGCCTTTTAGGGGGCGGTCCAGGGAGACTGGCAGTGATTTGGGAATTGCTTACTCGGCCCTTGCTCTGGGCCTGACAAGTTCTAAAATTTGCAGGTTTTGAAAATGTGGGTACTTGTGGTTGCAATTGTGGGATCTACAGCTGGGTAACTCCTCCACCTCATCCTCAAGAGGGGAGGCCTACACCTGCCAACAGGTGGGGCACTTTAAACTGGAGCATTGGTAATACGAGGTTTTCCCTGTTTCTCCCCATGGTAGCTTGTGGTGCTTAACTACCAGGGTTTCTAGGACAATATGTCAACATAGGTCAGCTGAGCAAAGAAAGGTAATCAGTAGTCTCCCTGGGCCTCAACAAAAATATACTCTAGCCAAAATAAAGCCACTTGTGTATATTCTAGTCATTTGTTGTAAATGTAAATAACAAGTTATATGTATAATAAATGTGTTTAATTTTGAATTATGTTTATATTCGTCCACAAATGAGCCTTATGGAATATTCATGTAGTTACTAGTTATGGTAACTTTGTTATGGTATGGCTTTTGTCGTTGTGAGTATTGTAATTAAATTGAAATAAAATTAGAATTAGTTAGTTGCCAACAGATGCAGATGTTGTACCAGTGATCAGATACAATTTTGGGTTACTGTAATAAATATGCATTAATGTGCAATCATTAGTGTAATTCTGATCCAGAAAACAGAAAATAATGAATATTATATAAATAATCATGTTGGATATTTATAAAGAATAGACGTTAACCTAGAAATTAATCCTTTAATCATTCAACTGAAATCAATATCTTCAGTTTTAATAGTAAATTAGATAAGATAGGACAAACTGGTCGAAGTCATTTTCAAACGAAATAAGGTTATAATTACAATTGTACGGATTCTTATGGTATATACTGAGTGAATATTATATTTATTTTATGTCATATTTTCCTATTAATGAAATATTGCGTTTCAACTTTGATAATCATCGCATTATTTCATGAGGACAAATACTCACAGTACGTCGTTCAATTAATTATATTACCACGATGACAATGTACGATGGAGGCGATTTTCGTCATAACAATCGATGGAATTCATCAATGTTCTCCAGATTGTGCACCGGAAGCACGACACAACTTTATGTGTTATATACATGTAGTCAGAACTTGTAATCACCACTTACATCTTCAACAAAAACAGTCATGATGACCACAAATGAAAATACATTCTGATTAAAATAAAGGGATGCTTTGTAAATGCTTTGCCATTATAAGTATTGTAACTAATATTAATTTGTCGTGGCCTGGTTGATCTTCCATGACATGTAAATGTTTTACATAATCTAACAACAATGTTTTACATAACCTTAAAAGGCTTGTAAAGATCGAGCAACACGAAACCCACAAAACACAATGAACACTGGCGGTGTAACCAGCTCTTGTTCCACTAGTGACAGCCAATGTCTTAATGTTGGAAACCCAGGTCTGCACAAACATTTGGTAAGGTTCAAGCGGTTAATGGAATCTCAATCCTTTTCTTCTTGATAATTATATCTCTAACGTCAATACAGACACAAACAAACGACAAACTGCACATAGTTGATTCCATACAAAAAGGCCACATACATGTACTATTACAAAAGTGAATTACAACATGATGTCATACACATGGACAGTACGATAGCAGAGTCCGTGAATTGTAAGGCAACTGTAAAGGTCAAGATAAGAAGGAGAAATATAAAAGGGAAAAATATTGTATATAATCGGAAAAAATTTCCTTGCAACGAGCCATTTAACAAGTGACGTACAAGTAACATTGACTTTCCAACAACAAAGCACATGGTTTCGCTCGAAATTGTTAGAGGAGTTCATGTATGAATAATATTTAATATGTATACTTAGTTTGACATTATTTTGTTAAATTTACTAATTATAATTGATATAGCCTGTACATTTGCTGTCATTTTATTTGTTTTGTTTATGCTATTAATGTATTTGTATGGAGAGGGACTAGTAAGTTGTAAAAACTTGTTCCCAATCCAATTGTATATATATTGACAATAAATCATCATAAAGTAAAGTATGAATTATTCTACAATTACTGTCGTTTGATGAGGTAAATGAGTGGATTTATTGACTTTTAACAAAAAAGAACTATATGGCCGTTTTCAGACCAGGACAAGTTAAGATCATTTTGATTAAAATCATACCCTAGACTAAATTTTCATACCGACGATATGAAAATTGAGTCTGGAGTATGATTTTAATCAGACTGAGTTAAGATATAAATGTAGTAGAATTCACAATTCACATTTTAAGGGTGTAGGCCTGGGGTATGGGAGATAACTCTCTTTTCAGTGTCTTTTAAAATATATGATCATCTGCGCGTTTGAAAATTCCCCCTCAATTCTAAGCTTCTTGGTGACAAAGATTGCTTACACTGGATATGACTCCTTTTCCTTTTACCTTTCCATAGCTGTATTTTTATATCTTATTGCTGCTAATGCCAGTGCCAGGCAGTGTGTTATTAATTTATGCTGGTGCACACAATATACCATTGAAATATCTCTTTCCAGAAAAAATGTTCATATGTTGTCAAAAATGCCAGAAATGTATCACAATTTGTGTGACAACCTTTTTCTATTGAATTTCAAGGGTTTGTAAAAGAAATTAAATAAATACACCAGAATCTTAGATACTATGAAACTATAGAGAAAATTCATTTTATAGTAGTAAAAAAATTGAAAGCTATGTTTGGGAAAAATTGTAATAGCTGATCCTCTCTTATACCGCCGCCCCCTTCTCCTAACAACTAAAGAATAACAAAAAACAAACGAATACAACTGGAGCACAGAAGTTGAAGAAATTTAACGGTGGCTGTCTGTGTTTTTTGGTTGTTTTTTTTGTTGTTGTTTGTAATGAATTAATCAAATAGAGTCACCCTCAAACCACCCCTCCCACGCCCCAGCCGACCTGAAAATAAAAAAGACAAATGCAGTCATTTGGTAATTTGGACATCCACTGTGTCAACTATTGGAATTCAAAAGCTTGTTGTTATTGGTAACTAGTTATTTTTTTTATCTCACAAACAAAGAAACAGCAAAGGATGGGTGTGTGTGATAACTTTCCTCGACAATTTCGTGTTTTTCTGGGTGCCATCCATGAAAAACATAAACTTAAATATTTTAAAAATCTGACGGTAAAAGTTTGTAAAATTTGGTGTAACGATGTATACATGTCTATTCTTCAGTGTGACATTTTGTTGTGGAAATTAATCGACAGGAATTTTTTCAATCCGATTTTTAATACCAAGGTGGTCCTCAGGGCATCCCCCCTTTTTTGCAGTTTCCGCTGTTTTGCACGTGATTATCTCCAAACAGGATATTCAGATATGCTAGATATTTCATATTTATTCAACAACAACACTCTCAAGTGTATTAAAGCCAAAATATTCCCTTTCAATCAGAAACAAATGTGCATATCTAGTAGAATCTTCCGAAACTAGTACATTGTATTACCATCTGGCGTCAATAATACCTCCAAAATTGTTATATTTAGGATGTGCTATGGAGAAAATGGCACTGTGAAATTTTTTGAAACTTTGGCAGATAATGTATTTAAACGGAACTATCCCATGATGTAAATTAAAAAAAAAAAGAACGATGGGAAAATTTGGGGTTTACCCAGGCCTACACCCTTAATTCAATTAGCATGCGCCTTCTGGAGTTCGAGTTTACCGATCTGTTGTTACTCTTTTTGTGCATCTGTTGGGGTCATCTGGTGTCTTCAATCTCGCTTGTCACATTTGTCGCAGGGGACCGTCGTGGCCGTGATCGGATGGTAGTTGGATTTACAACTACCTATGCAATCAATGCCTATCACCACTGATGTAAGTTCGAATCTCGATCAGAGCGAGGTTATATGTGATAAAGTTTGTCAGCGACTTTCGACAGGTCGGTAGTTTTCTCCGGGTACTCCGGTTTCCTCCACCAATAAAACTGACCGCCACGGTATAGCTGAAATATTGTTGAAAGTGGCGTTAAACACCATCAAACAAACAAACAAACCACATATTTGTCGTAAAGTTGGTTCCAGGATGAAATTCACGACTTGGTCTAAGGGAGGTAAATCAGCTACGTACAAATGCGATACCTCATCGAAAATTTAAGTTATGCTGACATGTTTTGCCAAATTTACCCTTTGTATAAATATAAAGAAATCAAACACT
Source organism: Gigantidas platifrons (assembly GCA_002080005.1). NCBI lineage: Eukaryota > Metazoa > Mollusca > Bivalvia > Mytilida > Modiolidae > Gigantidas > Gigantidas platifrons. The sequence goes on from MJUT01053473.1 coordinate 31,906, forward strand.
TTTTTTTTACCTTTATTTTGAGAGTATAACCCACCTTCCTCAGATGTTGAGTACTGGACATACGGGTGTTTCCTAGTCATCAGTAAGAGTAGCTGGCATATCCTGAAATATGTTGAAAGTTCAAATATAGAACTAGGGGGATGAAATTGATATTGTGTTTTAGGTATAATTCATAAAATGACAATAAAAAAATACCACACTGTCAGAAAAAAAATAAACATCCATCATGAACAATGTAGAAATAGCGGCAAAATCTAACACGCATATTGTTTATTGTTCGGACGATATGTCATTAGCTAGGACGACGTGGTTCGGAAATTGCTCAGTTCACTTTCAAAGCATGCACATATATTTATTATTTAAAATTATTTTGTTCATTTTTTTTTTTTTTTAAAGGAGACTATTGGAAATTATGTTATTATTAAAAATTGCTGGTTTTGATCATACTTGACGAAGTAACTTACGAAGTACTGACAATAACATGATAATCAACATTTTTCCTTCATGAAAATTAAAGGGGCAGTATCTACCAAATCGTAAATAGTTGTTACCCATAAAAACTATCAGATATGATTGATGCCTTAATAAAAAGTGTTTCTGTAACTTATAAATGTTATGAAATGTACGCGCATCGGGGGAAAAACGTGCAACCGCTCGTGTTTTAAGATCGATAAAGAAATGGACGTCATCTTATTAATTATCGACATTGTTTACGGAGTTTGTCGAATCGTCATTAAATCAGTACAACAATGCACTTATTTCTTATTTTTTGTGAATCTGCTTTTAGTCGGTGTTAATTACGGACAAAGAACCATGCAAGTTGGCAGTTAATCAGCGACAAAATACAAATTATTCGTTTTTACCTAACACTGGTAAGGTCAATTGCATATGGAAAAAGCGAGGTCAAATTATTTGCTGGCAAGCAAATAAGTAATCGATGGTAATTTTCGTACTCAAAAGGCGGAAAGTGGTTCGATAAGCTGTTTAATGTGAAATATTTACCTTTATTTCATCATTTTAAAGCTATTTATTAATTTCCAAAGCATGTACATGTAATTGTTTTGGTCAAAATCGTAGCTAATGCCCCTTTAACTGGCTCAAATTTCCTATAGGGAAATTCGAAAATAAAATCTCCGATAGAAAAGTTTATTTTTCCTTGTGGAAATTTAAAACGTTCCTGTACCGGAAAAGTACTTTTTCTTTAGGATTTTTTTTAATTTCTGATCAAAATTTTGAGAAATTGTCTGTTAGCCACATCAGGGGGTTTAGTGGAAAAGAAATCGATCATTTTTAATGAAGATGTAATCAACAAATATGTCCCAACGTTGCGAGTCGAATATTAAAATTGGTGCAACTGAATTTGTCCTCCGTCGGAAGAACAAACTGATCTCGGACACGTCAACGTTTAATGGAGGTAAAATCCCGAGGATGCCTGCTTCAATTATAAAAAGCCAACAGGATGTCGAAAAAAGGAGAGAAAAGTCTTTGCTTTATTCTTAACATTATCTTTTCGATAGCATTCTAATATTATATATATTAAATGTTATGTAGTTTGAAAAGTTAATGTAGTTGCAAAGATCTTTTCAATCACTTAAAGGAAAATATAGCGCGCCAAAAATATAAAATTTAGTCTCCCGATTAAACCATTTTAGCCAGAGGGGTGATAGGATAAAAATATCTACCAAATATGTACAAATTTTGCTCGAGTTAAACTTTTTTGCAATTTAATCAAATTATTTTAGCACAGAAGAACAAATAAAAAGTATTTATTTAAATTATATCAAGAAATAGAATCGAGCTGGGGGTTAACCTACATAATGAATCCGTCCATCGTTCCCTAATGGCGACTGCCAGTGTGTTATATAGAGCCGGATACCTCCTCTCTAAGAATCGATTTTTTTCACTTAGGTTTCACAGAACAATGTCAAGTCTACTCATCGAAGACCCAAAGTACTCGTGGCTTAAAGATTTAGGACTGTCGTCTAAAAATAACGGAGTTTTCTATGGTGTTTGGGGAGGTTCTGGACAGGTAAATTCCACGATGTCAAGATAGGATACTTTATTTGTTCGATTATTTGTTTCATCAATGTCATGGTACCTTTGTAGAGAGTAGGAATTTCAATAATTAATTTATATAATGTGTACAAATTGCATGTGTAATGGGCATAATTTGCGGACGTCAGGGGTGTGTAATAAATGCAGTGGTTTCATTGGTTGGTTTCAAGGTCATCTAATCAGCTGTGATTTTCGTTTTACAGTGCAGCTGTGCACTACATTATACATAATTAGAAATACCTTTGTAGGTGTATGTAGTATCCCAAATAAATACCTGTCTCATTCTGGAATATATTCTTTTATTAACCTTCACAAACAAGTGTGAAGATGCTGTTGCTGCAGCCCTGCACTTTAATTAACTTTATTATTAAGCACAATTTCCACCCTAATTATACATTGAATAGTCAACAATACATAAACATGCAATGTACAACATATAAATAAATTCAATACACAATTGAACAAATGGAATCAAGTGCCCCCTGTCCTCAGTTCCAATGACTGTTTAATGAATGAGTATGGACTACTGCAAGCTAAGGTTGCCCTTTTTAAAGGATATTGTGTAATTGATCAGCAAATGATATGTTGCAATATAAAATAAATGAATGATATGTTTAAACTTGGTGCATTATGGGGTCTATACAATAGATAACTTTCAATGGTCTATTATGAACGGTTATGGAAATACAGGCTCATACATACCCAAAATTTGCCAAAAAATGCTTGTTATAAGCGGCCACTTCATATTTTCCCCATTTTTAAAGGTGTAATACATTTTTCTCTCAAGAATAACAAAGTTAAAGTCAGCTTCAGTTTATAGAGAATTTTCTCTAGTTTCTGTTGGTATATAACATGTAGCACTTCAATATAATATCATTATCAGAGAAGATGTTAACCGAAATATGATGGTATGGAATCGTTTTTAACAAAATAGTCATTCACAAGATTAACAAGGAATTATATGGAGTCATCTTCTTATTTATCTACATTATATACAGTTAATCTTTTGTTGAGAGTGTGAGGAAGAATTATGACAAAAAAGAATGGAGAGAATTCTGATCATTTTTTTAATTCAAGTCTTCAAAGCTTGAAAAGACATTTTCCGAAACCCATGCTGTCCCATACGTAAGCCATATTTCCATGAAAAGTACATACTTGAAATATAAGATCTTACTTTTTACTTGAATGGTATCAAGGTACCTAAGTATAAATAACTTTGGTTTTGACTATCACCAATTAATGTAGACAAGACAAGACATCAAAGTCAATCTGAAACGTCCCATACGTAACACTTTTTTTTGTCCCATACGTAAGGTAGAAAATTTTCTCTTAAATTCCTTTACTGACTTGCATTCTTTGCATCATTACATCTCTAATACACTGATGACTACATAAACATAGGTTTGTTGGTAGAGATGTAAGAGTGTTTGCTCTTTCTTCCCAAACTTGACAAAATATTTCCATTTTGTCAAGAATAAGCTAAATAAACAGTCACATTTGTAAAAAAGTAGAAAACTAATAAATAAGAATACATTGCATTACTTTCTATATTAAATGTAAGTGAAATCCACAACAAAATAAATATTGCAAACTTTTGTCCCATGTGTAAGATGTTGGGATTACACTATATAGTCCTATATGTGACAAAAAATATCAAGTTTTTCTTGTAAGAATGTGTCAAATGCTACAATTTTAATTATGAATACTATACAATGTGTTGACTACTTAGTTAAATCAGCTTAGTCAGTCTAAAATTTGTTAATTCTTTGCAAGAAACAAGAATTGGCATTTGTATTTGCTTATTTTTTGGAAAAAGAATAG
>MJUT01053473.1:46562-62060 GCA_002080005.1 Gigantidas platifrons
TACTAGAAAGATCTATTAAAATTAAACAGATTAAAGAAACACAAACGGTGTAACTCAAAATTGTTGTACAATTCCCTTTGATTATGAGGTGCTCCTATGCATCGAACGAGCGTGACAAATATTGACATTTGAACTACCTTTCCTGGTGCGATTACACATCGATCACAAAATGTTTGACATGTTCACCTCGAGAAATGTAAAAAAAAAAAATCTTTAAATATCCACTCTCACGTCCGACCAAATACTCGGAGTGCACCCACGATGTCCGACCAAATACTTGGAGTTAGAGGGTGTTGACTCTCAAATTTATCGGACATTTCTCTGGAGTGAGTCGGACATTTTGGGAGGAATATGTCCGACCTGAGAGTATGAGCGTCGTAACACTTGGAGTGTACTGTATTCATAATCTCCTCTTTCCTTATGTTACATTTAATACATCCATCCTTAGACTTACTACAATGTCACCTATTACCTACATGTACATGATTTATTGATTTTAGGGAGTTTTCATTAATAGAACAAGTTACATTTAGATGAGACGATGATGGTGTCTGCTTTGTACTGGACCAACATGCTTAATCAGATTTTTATGCTGCTATCTCACTGAAACAACAGACATATCATTATCATAATTGTGAGCCAACTGGTCTTTGTTCTTACTCTTTAATGTTTCAAACTTAGCAGAGAAGCAGCCAATACCATTTCTTTAGTCTTTGGTTTGATCCAACTGGGGGTCATTTCCCATGATCTACCATATACTCATGGCAAAGCATGCTAACCATAACACCACCTGTGCAGTTTTTGTTTGTAAATTTTTTCTCAAGATGAATTTAACTTATCTACTACTCACTTGATATTCGGTAATCAATCAATTAATCATATTTGTGATAATAATCAAAAACAGACAAGTCATACATTGTACTATATATTTACAGGAAAGGAGCCCCTACAACACCTCTAGTCAGTGTAGCTGTTACTAAGTAAGTTAAAACATAGCTTGTTTTTTATAGTTCAGACCTTTGCTCTCATCTGTTTAGATGATAAAATTGATGACATTTATGTTGATTCTTTACAAAGTGGTAATTTATACCCAAAAACATGTATATAGAATATAGTAACCCCCATCATTTTAATAGAACATACCTCAGTTGATCTTATTTTTCTCTCAGCTCATTTCTTTCTCCCATATTAAAATATTGTTAATATCTGTACTATATTGTTTTTCTTCTCTTTCCTTGTCTTGGATTCTTTTATAATTAATTAACACATCATTTCGCATATTTTTTATTCCTAAAGAGTAACTTTTGGAGTTTTTCTTAAATTATATTTAATGTGCAATATATTAGAATCCTAATATGGGGAGAGATTATGGTATTTTAACAGGCTTTCCTGACTGAGATCATATGATAACAATGCAATCAGTCCCTATCACCACTAGATTTGTGAATTTGTATCCTGTTTATGATGATGTGTACTCTATACAATTTTATTTGATAAACTTTGTCAGTAACCCTAAGGCAGGTCTGCAGCATTCTCAAGAGTACACCAGTTTCCTCTACCAATAAATCTGATTGTCACAGTAATATAGCAGAAATAATTATTGAAAGTGGCATTAAACATCTTACGTTTAAAATGAAATGTAATTAAACTAAGATCTCTATTTAAAATTCTTACATTGGTCAAAGTGATTCATTCTATTAAAATTGTCTGCCAAATGAAGTTAATAAAGTGATATACAGTTTTATGTTTTTCTTTTGTAGAATTTTAGCCTCGGTTTTGGAAGCCAACAATCTACCTGGTGCTATATGTTCATTGGTTCAAGGTGGAGCAGATATTGGGTAAGAACAAAGAAGGAAGAGCACATTTCTTCCTGTTGAATATGAGAGGCATTTCCCATTTAAAATACAAATAGAAGGCCACATTTCATCATGTTAGATATGATAAACACATTCATTTTCCATTTATAATACAAAGAGGGAAGATCATATTTCCTCCTGTTGATTATTATGTCCCCCAAACAAAGTTTGGGAGACATATTGTGTTTGCTCCATTTCTTATTATTATTCTTATTATTATTATTCTTCCTCTTTCTTTCTTACTTCCGCCAAAAGTTTGTCCGACACATTTCTCGGAGATGCCTTGATCAAACTTTATGAAACCTTGTAGGAATATCATATGCCATGTGAAGTTGTGCCTTTAAAAGAAAACTCCATGGTCTTAACAAGTTAGCGTGAATATTTAAATGACATTAACTAAAAGACATTTGTGTTAATGACAGCTAAAAATAATATATCGTAAGGTAGAATTTGGTGATTGAAGTTGCCTGTTGCACCAAACAATGGGGGTCACCATTTTTCAACACTCTACAATGTGAGAAGACAAGGGACATAATTATATATATAATCCATTCTCGGATTATACCTGCAATTAAAGGTCTTCCGAAAGAACAGTGACGTATTAGTGTTGGTATCGTATATTATATCAGCATTGATCAGTTGCAATTTTATCATTAAAAATTATGTAATTCGTAAAATAATTTCGTATATTAATCTTTTGATATTTACAAAATCATTATGACTTTATGTTAAGCATTTTATTGCACTAGCGAAATTAAAAGGGAATATGGGAGAAGATTTTTTGTGTGTAATTACCCTTGTCGACACATCGACCAGTGACCTCGAAAAACACGGGAAAGTGCGACAGCATTGGGGACAAAAAAGAAAAAAAAGCATGTGTACACATAAAATGAGTTAAAACTGACAGTTATTTAAACTGTACGGTCAATCACGTAAAACATGAAATTCTCTGAGATGAAATTATATGTAGACCCTCCCCCTCCCGATACAAATAAACTCCTTTGTTTTATGAAAATGTAACATTGGAGGGGAATATTAAGAAAAAAAAATTAGAACGATATGCGATTATAAACATTGTATTGCAGTTGATCTTGTATTAAAACATAACCAAACGGGCACAATGTTGGGAAGAGTCAGATACATGTTATTTATTCAACTAACATGATCCGGTCGTGTGACGTCACATGAATAGGTGTCATGGCCACTTACTATACGACAGGAAATTCCAAATATTCACATTTTTAATTGGGTGTATTAATGTTAACAAAGGTGTTTTTTTTTTAAATAATAAGTTATTTATGAATAAAAAGTCATAATGAATTGAATTAAAACAACTTTTCAACTGACTGGAGTATTCCTTTAAGGGTTGATTTTTTCAAAATGGCTGCTGTTGCCATGGAAACGGCCAAAATGCCAAAAAATTGAAAAACACAAAAATGATCATAGCAGGTTATTCACCGAACAGAAATTGATGAAACTTGATAGGAACGACATCCACATCTAGTGGAACAAGATAAGCTAAAAAAATCGGAATCGGTTGGACAAACTTTGCTGCAGTTGCCATGGAAACAAAAAAGGGGGGATTTAAAACAATTTTGGATTCCTTTCATGAAACTTTGTAGGAATATCCACCGTAGTGTGAGGCAGCTTTTGGGGGGTTGAACAAATTCAAAATGGTGGCCGTTGCCATTTTAACCAAGGTACAAAATGGCCGCCAAATACAAAAATCCTCCGATTTCAGCGAAATTTGGTTTCCAAGTAGATTATGATGTTGCGAATTGATAATCATCGTTGGTTTGCTATGGTGGCCATTTTGAATCCAAAATGGCCGCCAAAATACAAAAATCCTCCCGATATGTGCGAAATTTGGTTTCCAAGTAGATTATGATGTTGTGCATTGATATCCATCGTTGGTTTGCTATGGCGGTCATTTTTAATCCAAAATGGCCACCAAAATAAAAAAAATCCTCCCGATTTGGGCGAAATTTGGTTTCCAAGTAGATTTTGATGTTGGGAATTGATATCCATGGTTTGGGAGCCATATTATGATCATATCTTGTGTATTGTACGTTTGGGGGACATTTGTAACGCTCTGTGTTACAGTAAATAATATTTGGTTAATGGTTTTTTTTTTCTCATTTTTTTGTGATTTGAAGGCACTTTAATTCAATATTTCATTTTTGGTGAAGTAACAATGTGAATTTTAGTACATGTATACTTATTGAAATTTCAAGAACATAAGTATATGTCCACACTCTGTCAATTCATTTCTTGAATGTATCCAGTATATCACATTTATGGCTTGATTATTTATTTACAGGACATTAATGGCCAAAGATGAGAGGATTAACCTGTTATCATTTACAGGAAGTACACCTGTAAGTAATTAAATTAACCTGTTATCATTTACAGGAAGTACACCTGTAAGTAATTAAATTAACCTGTTATCATTTACAGGAAGTACACTTGTGAGTAATTAAGATTGTCATTAACAACTACGGGTTCTCTGGGCTCTACATTGCGACCAAAACACTTTTGTAAAATGCGAGTAAAAACTCTGTATAGATAGCCAGACAGCGAGTTGATATTTCCGGAAATTTTTCGGTTCCATCACCGATGATATTCTTCAATTTAAATTCTGACTTTGATTATCCGTTTTTTTAAATGACTCGCATACAAAAGTTTTAAATCACGTACTGTTAACGCTTTGATGTGTAAAAACAAAACATTCTTCCATTTTTTTTCTCGCTAAGAATAAACCGGTTGAATCAACTGATCGTGAAGCTGGCCTGCCTGATGCAACATCAACGGTAGTATCAAGCCAAAATACTAATGAAGGTTCAGGTTCTAAAGCGTAAATTCCAAAATGTCTGGAAGTCAGAGTTTTTGTGGCTCATTATTTACGATTACAGTAGCGACGTTATGTCTTGTGATGTTTGCCGAATGACAGGACCAGATATTGCTGGCAAAACTGAATTTGTTAATGGAAAGAAAAGGTTTAAACATGAAAGTCTTGTTTATCATAATAAAAGTCAGAAAAATGAAAATGTTTCAATATATGGTATCAGCAAAAGCCCATTCCTTAGCTTATAATATACTAGTACATTTTAGCTCCAGTAAACCATCTTCAAGTTTTCATACTTCAGTCTTTTGAAAAACAGTAAAAAAAAAAATGAAATTAGATTTATAATAACATTGCCTTTGTTATTGCCAAAGAAATAAATACATATTGAAGTTACTGATACTACGAATTAGTATCTTTATTAATCTGGCTTGTAACATACTTTTATTGACAAGTAAAAAATATTTCCTTACTAGCCAGGGGCTAGTGGGAGCTGGTATGAATTGTAGAGGCCTGGTTCTTATATGATTTCCATCACAATTTAATTACTAGAAGAATGTTTAAAGAGTGATTGTTGACAACTCAACCAATATCATTAAAGTGAGCAAATACCTCTCACTTCAAATCATAGAACCAAAAAAACACAACATATGCTGATGGAAATCCAGGTCTTGGGATAGGCACAAAAAATGTGGCAGAGGTTTAACCGATTAATGTGATCCCAATGGCAAAACAAACACCTGCACGGATTCTCTTCCTGTCCTAAAAGATCATACTCTATCAGAAGAATATAAACTTTGACAGTACAATATTAGGGTCAGTGAATGCTCATAGTTAACTTGACGACTAACTAAGAGGGTGTAAATCTATTGGCTAAAGACCATAACTCTTAGAACAAAGCATTCATAACAGAACCAGTAATGACCCACAAAGACAACTGATTTACAGGAAGTGACCACACAATGGACACATACATATATGTCTTTGTGATATACAAATGTATTTATACAAAATACAAGAGTAAATATAAAGGGCTATTGATGTTTATCATCACTATCAGACATTTATCACCATTATAGTGACTACCAGTATAGTCTTTCTGGGGTGAGTGGAGAATATCAAATTATTGATTTGTTTATCATTTAAGGTAGGGCATAAAGTGTCAATGATGGTACAAGATAGATTTGGTAAGTATTTAAGGTAGGGCATAAAGTGTCAATGATGGTACAAGACAGATTTGGTAAGTATTTTAGGTAGGGCATAAAGTGTCCATGATGGTACAAGATAGATTTGGTAAGTATTTAAGGTAGGGCATAAAGTGTCAATGATGGTACAAGACAGATTTGGTAAGTATTTAAGGTAGGGCATAAAGTGTCAATGATGGTACAAGACAGATTTGGTAAGTATTTAAGGTAGGGCATAAAGTGTCCATGATGGTACAAGATAGATTTGGTAAGTATTTAAGGTAGGGCATAAAGTGTCAATGATGGTACAAGATAGATTTGGTAAGTATTTAAGGTAGGGCATAAAGTGTCAATGATGGTACAAGACAGATTTGGTAAGTATTTAAGGTAGGGCATAAAGTGTCAATGATGGTACAAGACAGATTTGGTAAGTATTTAAGGTAGGGCATAAAGTGTCAATGATGGTACAAGACAGATTTGGTAAGTATTTTGTTATTTATCTTGTGATAATTATGGTATGCCTTCAATTCATTTACAACACCCAATTTGATTGATTAAGAGGGTGACACATGACATAGTAATTACAACTTGATCAGTTACGCCCATTTCTGAAACTATTGTTTGAAATCTAAATACAAACTAAAAACAGTGCATAATAGCAACAGCTGAAAGAAAAACAAAATTTAGTATGAAAAGAAAGTTTCAACTGTGATGGTCAACAATTTCACTAATATCAATAAAAAGAACAATCACCTCTCACCTCATTGTATTAAGTTATTTAGAAATGTCATCATAGCATAATAAGTATTGAATACAAATTCTGATGTATTTACAGGTGTTCAGTCAATGCTTTTTATACCAATAAACTACCAAAAAAAATGCATTGAATGCATCATTGCCTAGTACAATGTTTCGACCTCACTTTATAGTTGTTAGTTTATTTTAAAGTTTGAGAATGCAAATGTAATTGTTGAATTGTGTGTACCATCACTTGAACATGTTAATGATATTACTGCATTATATTAACAAAAATATTTTGTAATTTCAGGAAAATTTTTACTGGAATTGGGAGGAAATAATGCATTAATAGGTAATTATGTGTAATTAGTTAATTAATTGATCAAGACTAGGACAACAACCATGCTCACCCACTTATATGTTAGGGCCGGCATTTTACATCTGAAAACCATTTACCTGACCACATCATTTCACAAAGAAATAAGACTTGAGCCTATAAAATTAGTTTTACACCATCACTTCTTATTGAAGTTTCTGAACAAAGCCAGTAGAGTAAGTGGTCCAGTATATGTATGTTGAGGCTGCCCATTTTGCCTGTTTCTATGATATTCCGATGAGATTTTCTAACTGTTTTAATGGTGTGGTATCTTTTGCTTTTCTTTTTATTTTAATACAGTTTATCCATCTTCTGATTGCTTGGAAAACCTTGTTGATATATGAAATTTACATAATATTTAGTGAAATGTACAGTGTTCAAAGTCTTTAAGAGATATCACTATACAGTCAAACCTGTTTTAAGCGGCCACCCAAGGGACGGTCCGAAATTGGCCGCGTAACACAGGTGACCTCTTAATCAAGGTTTGAGATTTTAGGAACGTTGGCCAATTCTTTTTAATGTCAGTCATTTACAATAATTCTGATAATCATTTGTACGTATTTTTAACACGTGCGTGAGTATCGATTTTTTAAAAATAAATAGAAAATCAAGGTTTTAGATTTTAGGAACGTTAGCCAATTCTTTTTAATGTCAGTCAGTCATTTATACAATATTTTGATAATCATTTGTACGTATTGTGTACGTATTTTCAACACGTGCGTGAGTATTGATTTTTTTAAATAAATAAAAACATTCTTTGATGAGGTGTTATTATCTGAATTTTACCAATTATAGATTCAATAATTGTCAGGAAACTTCGAGAGGGAAAAGAAACCTGCATTTGATTATAATTCATCATGAACATGATACATTTACGGCAATACACAATCGTGTATCTTTAAAATTTACGAAACTGTCAACAAAACGATCTTTCATGTAAATCTACAAATACCACGTAATTGATCATGAACACTAATAAAAAAAAAAAAACATCTACTGTATTCTGTAAAAGCTTATCGGCAATTTGACAAGATGCTGGAATGTTATTAAGAGAGGGTTCAGCGATTTTAAATGAATATTGTTTCATAAAATTTATTAGTGATATCGATGTACACAATTGACTGTTGAATGGCTTCAATTCGGAATTTTCTCTACAATGTACTCTGTTGTCACGACATCAAACGCTTTCAAATTTATCATTAAATGATATTTCATTCATGATTATGACTTCAAGGTTTCAATTAAGAAATCCAATTGTTTTCTTTACAAATGATAATTAACAGTTATCAAAATAAATATCACCTGACGCGGTAAACACCGGAGGCCATGCTGTTGACATCTGGACAGGTTTGTTAATTGATTTAATGTATAATTTTGACATAACAAACCTAATTTGAATGGATTTGATATTTGGTCACATGACCGTTTAACAAAGTAAAAGGGTGTCCGCTGTCCCGATTTTGATGGCCGCTGACCGCGTAAAGCAGGTGACCGCTTAATTCAGTTAAAATAAATAGCGAAATCGGTCGGGAGGATATTGGAATGGCCGCATATCGGAGGTGACCGCTTATTTCAGGTGACCATTAAGGCAGGTTTTACTATATATTGAAATTCATATTGTATGTCAAATAAATGTGATGCCATTGTATTTGGCATGAAGCAGCACTGTAAGTAAATCTTCTTTACTTTATGAGTGATACAGGCTCATTTGAGCCTCTTGTTTTCTATTAGGACATATCAATAAATAATGACATGTATCTTCTTCTTCCAGTAAATGATGATGCAGATATAGATATGTTAGTAAGAGCAGCTGTATTTGCCTGTGCAGGAACTGCTGGACAAAGATGTACAACCACTCGTAGATTGGTAAGGAAACTTTCAGGACTCAGTATAATTTATTATTACTGTAGAATTTGACATAATCTTAATTCCTAGTGTAGTTCTGAATACTGTTTAACTGTCGCCAAATGTCATCTTATATTTTTTTTCTGTTTTAAGTTAAAAACAAATCTTGACCTGCAGGTAAATAATAATATTTATTAAAAATACATTCAACAGTTCTATAGTCCTATTATTAATTTGATGGGAAAAAAACCCACTATTTCTTCAAACACATAGTTATTTAACATGTTTTATGGATAAAATTATGATTATCGTTAACATGATATGGTTAGGTCGGATTGACTTGACCCTGCCCTAAGTGTCCTCAAGTTACTATTATTTGTGATATTGAAGATATAAGAGATCTTTAGTCAATCTTTTTACATTCTAAAATAACAAAATAACCCCAAAAAAACTTTAAAGTATCTTCTGGTTATGGAAATTAATATATATAATTCGTTCTAGCCGCATTATAGTTGAAATGCTGCTAAAAGTAGCATTAACCACCAATCAACCAACAAAATTGTTTATTGCTACCAATATTTTTAGATTTTACATGAGAAAGTGCATGATGAGATTGTAGAGAGATTAAAGAAGGCTTATGCACAGATAAAGATTGGTGATCCATTAGAACGTAAGTACTGACACTAGAAACAGAACAGGTACATGGTGTGGTGCAATGACAGATTGACAGGCAGGGCCATTGTGGTCGTGATCATATGGTAGTTGGATTTACAACTACATGTGCAATCAATGCCTATTACCACTAAAGTTGTGAGTTCGAACTCCATTCATGGCGAGGTGTACTTGATACAGCATTATGTGATAAAGTTTGTCAGTGACTTGCTACAGGTCGGTGTCTTTCCATGGTTACTCCGGTTACATACACCAATAAAACATTATAAACCAAACCAAACCAGATTGACAGGTTGATTATTGGATGGTAGGGTTATCATCAGTGGTGATCAACAAATCATCTTTTTCTAATTTATAGTTTGATATAAAGCCTTTTATAACACAGGTATCTCATGAAAATCAGGTTCTCAGTGGTCAATAAACCTGTAACATGTTTTCAAAAATGTATTCCTGAACTAATTTTTTACTAAATATAGATGGTGCAAAATGGCCAGATTTCAAGATATTTCAAAAATTGATATTCGAATACATTGCACTAATGGGTGTACATTATTAGCTTTGTTAACAGCATATATAGTACTAACAATGAGTTTTTGTTAGAAAATGTCGTGTTGCCACTGTGATTGCTGATGTTTCTCCGACATGACACCTAAGTTTAGAATCCAGTCAGTGTTTTTCTTGACATTATACAGGATGTAATTTGCTGCTGTTTTACATATATTAAGAGAAATACCTTTATCACTGTATATGTTATTTTATAGCTGGAACATTATACGGTCCAATGCACAATCAACAAGGTGTTGACTCTTATTTGACAGCTATAGAGGAAGCTAAAGCTCAGGGAGGAAAAATAGAGTGTGGGGGAAAGGTATTTGTTAATACAGCTCTATGTTCTACTAGCTATATTTTGATTGGAACTGGAAAAAAGGGAGAATTTATGTTTAAAGCAAAATAGCATTCTCAGACATGTGGTTAGTATGGCTTTTGCTGGAACAATACTTTTATAATATGTTCGTGTTTGATTTGTAGTTTTAGATTTCTTCTATTGGCAATATCATTATTTTAGCATGGGAAATTTAAAAAAAAAGGTAAGAAAAGCAGTAAATTATGAGTCAACCTTGTAACTTAAACTCTCAAGATGGGATTTGAAAAGCTGTCATATACTTGATCTGTCATGCTGTGAAAAGTGACCAATTTGATGACTAAATTTATGGTCGCTCAAATAACATTATTTTGAAAATATTTGTTTAAGCGAAAATAAAGATTTCTCTAAATCTAGAATAAAACTTAAGTGTATTAAGTAAAATATGTTGCTAGTCTAGATGTTAAGAAAGAGGGTTGGTGTCCTATAAACAAGTTATATGTTTTCCTGTTTTAGCAAATAGACAGAGAAGGATACTTCGTAGAACCTACCATTGTTACTGGTCTACCCCATGATGCACCTGTTGTACTAAAAGAAACATTTGCACCAATAGTGTATGCTATTAAATGTAGTGTAAGTATATAATGTTTCAGTGGTGTTGAAATATACAATGTTGGACTTAACTAGAGTAAATGTCACCCATTCTCTGGCTTCAATACTTCTTTTAACAATGAAAAAAACAATTATCGGACAGCTATAGAATTGTGTCACCTACTTAAAAAAAAATGAGCTAAGCAAATTATTTTTATCTCTTATTTTCATAAACGTACATATAAGTAGGCTAGTAATATTTTCATCTGTAAAGAAAGAACAAATCTTGTGGTCTGAAAATTAATGTGAAGTAATTTTGTAATATACATGTACTTGATTTATTATCCTGAAAATTGATTCAAATTAACTTTTTTTTGTCTATATTTTTATGTACCGGTACTTTGTCCAACCAAGAACATTTAACATATATAAATACACATTTGAAAATGAATATATCATTTTAAGTGAATTAAAATATAAACTAACAATGATAGT
The DNA here is from genome assembly GCA_002080005.1 of Gigantidas platifrons. Taxonomy (NCBI): domain Eukaryota; kingdom Metazoa; phylum Mollusca; class Bivalvia; order Mytilida; family Modiolidae; genus Gigantidas; species Gigantidas platifrons. Next base: position 58,024 of record MJUT01053473.1, read on the forward strand.
TTACTACCTGTGTTTAGTGATACTTACCTACAGACTACTTGAATCAAATCAACAACTCAAAGGTAGCTACTTAGTCAGACAATTCTTTAGAAGTTGTTACTAATATGCAGCTACTGCAGTTGTCTTTTATATACAAAGAGTGTGGAATTCTCCATACACGAGGCACATATATACAACCCCTTGCGAGTCATGTATTTTATTCCTCATGTTTTGAACAAGATTTGCATTATTAAGTCTTATAAGTCAGAACACATAATGATTTCTATTGTAGAGTGTGGATGAAGCTATTAAATATAACAATGAAGTAAAGCAAGGTCTTACCAGTAGTTTATTTACTCAAGATATCGGCAATATATTTAAATGGATGGGGTAAGTCAAACTAATACAGATTGAGTGAGTCACTGATTGTTGTTTAGCCCCAAGTCAGCAATTGTTTATTAATATCATTACGAGAACAAGTTACTGTTTGATGAGATGGTGAGAACGTCCTCTTTGTACTAGATCAACCACTCTGAGCTGGATTTCTGTGGTTTTAGCTCACTTAAAACAACAGTCCACAGGTAGAGATTTTACTCCACTTGGAAAAATTATCAAATGGGCATAAAATAAAATAAAGCAATAGGAATAACTTGTATTGCCAGCATATACATTATATATATACATTATAAATAACATGAATTTTATAAAGCACATATCAATCATATACCATATAACTGGTAATTTCTGCGGTTTTGGTCTAAAAAGAAGACATTTAATTTTTGCGGATTTTTTTTTCTGTGGATTGAAAATCTCGGCACCGAAAAAAAAATGTTTTGTATTACAGGAAGCAACAACTGAAGCAATGTTAAGATAAACAACTGGTGCACGCTACAGTGATCCTTAGTATAGAAGTAAAAACATATTTAGCTCTTTGGAATATGCATTTGGTTAACTTCGAATTTGGCTTTTCACCTTTTTCTCGATCTATTTTGTTGACAGGAAATACGAAGTCAACAGTTGGATCGATTTCGGATATTTTTAATGCCCAATTTTCATACAATGTACTTTATCATATAACATTTTTTTTTTTAAAGAATTATGATAAGAAACAATTATATTCAATTCTTTTAGTATAATGTAGACATAAAAACTCTGGTTAACCGGAATTCTACTACCAGTACATTTCTATTTGTTTGGTTTTTAGATGAATCCTGAGGTCGTGCAGTTTGATATTAATATTGTTATTGCAATTATCAAAAAAAAATAAACAAAAAAAAAACAAAAACAAAAAAACACTAATGTTAATTTATGTAATAACAATTTTAAATACTGCTGAAATAAACTTTATCATGATTGTAGACATTTAATCATGATTGTTTCAATTATTGTCGGGGTCAGCTTGGTACAATTATTTCTTTATCTGGATTAATTGTAATCAACAGATAAAAATCATCATGCCACATGTACAGCTAAGTAACCTTTAATTGTTGTGTAAACATGTATATAGTACCATATTTTTTTATTATCTGGATATAGTAATTAGGACTAATTAAATATTTGACACTTACGGCGGAATTGGGGTTAGAGTTTGAAAAGGTATTTTGTACGAGACATTAAACATTTATTTTACATAATATTCTACTATTTTAATTTCTGCGGTCTGGAATTAACTGCAGAATACCGCAGAAATTGCCGGTTATACGGTATCACAACAAATTATTTAAAAATAACAATTATTTTTTTTGGCAAAAAGTCTGCCTATTACAAAAATAAGAGTTTAAAAGTGTGATTTCAAAAATATTTATAAAAAGTGGTGGGAGGGTGGGTTCTTTTAACACCTCTCTCATCAAACAGTTATCAAAAGTGGTGGGAGGGTGGGTTCTTTTAAAACCTCTCTCATCAAACAGTTATCAAAAGTTAAAGTCAAAACTTTATTGTCAAATTAAATAAGAATTTGTTACAATAGAAATTAGCATATATATTTATCTAACCAATGAAAAGAATTACTCTTGATTGGTGAGTAATATTCTATCCAGATAAAACTACCTTTATCTGGTTTAAACCAGTCGAATAACTGAAGTGTGAAATTCACAATTTTCCTTCATTTACTAATTAAATAATTTTTGAGACAAAATTAACCCAATGATCCTAACTCTGTGCCAAAAAATATTTTTTTGTGCTCAATGAGTTGAGATGAAAGATAGTTGTTTGTTGATATTGATGAAGTAATTAACATCACTGTTTAAGCTTTCCTTCTATTAACCTTGCTTTTACTCCTTATTTCTATTTTCCTAGCAGGAAAACAGCAGCAAATAACATTTGTATAGTCTGGTTTAATCTGATCTACCACACTTGAAGCAAACACACTACCAATTACTCCACTGAGTCTGTTAACATATACAGAAAGTTCAAAGTTAATTCTTCCAACTCTTGAGCCTGTAACAGTAGTAACACTTACAGTAGCACTATTATATATGTGTTTTAATAAGATCATTTATTCTTAGAACATTTATTTCTGGTAAAAGATTGTTATATAAAAACTACTTATTGTTGAAGGTTTTTCATGGATTTTTTGATAAACAACAAAATTAAGTTGAGTTTATTTTCAGTGTTTTATGACTACAGTGACTTTGTTCTCTGATTAATTTCTTATTGGATGAAACAGTTAATTTGTGATTCAAACAACAACATAATGGACATGTTATTTAAGTTTATTTTGATTTTTTTTGTAGTCCTAAAGGTTCTGACTGTGGCATTGTTAATGTTAACATTCCTACTAGTGGTGCTGAGATTGGTGGAGCATTTGGTAAGATATTATAAAGAAATGGTCTCAGTAATGACCAAATATTGGAATTTATCCTGCCCAATATTTTTTTTTGATATTGGTCAATTATAAATAGAACATACAAATGTATCTGCCATCTTGAAAATGTGAAATCCTACATGTCATATTTACAACAATACACAAAAATAATTAAAAACTTACCTTGAAAACTTAATTTAGCTAATTTGTATCAAACTTGAAGCGTACACGAAGCCAAATAACGTCTAATCTCTACGTTTCAAACTGGAAGTCTTCATATGACGTCAATGACGTCATCTTGGTTATGTTCAGTTTGTGAGTGAGCTGTTGGAGTTTATACATAGATAATTTCCTAAGAAAACAGTGTTTAATCCTATAGTAATCGTTTATTTACGATTTAAAATTGCAGGATAAATACAATACATGTGCACTATCGAAGCATATAGATAAATATGTGTATTCGGCGCGAAACGCGGGAAAAGGCTTGGCGAAACCTCGCCTTTTCCCCCGTTTCTAAGCCTCATGCACATATTACCTATATGCTTCGACAGTGCACAAGTATTGTATATTTATCCTGCAATGACAGCATTTACCAACCAATATAGCCTGCCCAATATTTTTTTTGATATTGGTCAGTTATAAATAGAATAAAATTTTATATTTGGCAAACTCATCGGGGCACATTGGGGGATATTGTTTTCAAATACATACCGTATTTAGGGTACTATAATGCGCATTGGTGCATAATGCGCACCCCCTCTTGGCCTTGAAAATCTCCAGAAAAAAACTTGTTCGTGTCTATAATGCGCATGGACTTTTGAAAAAAATCGTGGTCGGAAATGTAAGAATTAAATGTCAATCGTATATATTTTTGATAGCTTTGAGCTTGTCTCTTCTTCTGAGTGAATATTCGAACTATTTATATTCTTTAAATTTGAATAATATTGAAAAATATTAATTCTTTTAAGTTTTAATATGTCGTTTTCCTACAATTTTTTTGTGTCCGGATGTTTAGTAGTGGATACGAAATGTAGAACAACATCGGTAAATACATGTTTAAATTCCGAATCTTACCGAAATTAAATAATAATTAATTCCGCGGTAATAATAATTAAAGATCAAATAAAAGCAATCAATAATTATCACTTATTAGATTAGATTGTTAAACATTGCAACGCTTGTGGTGAGTAGTTGCAAATATTTTTGTTACATACATCAAAGAGCGCCGACAATCGGATTTTTTTTTATCTTTTAA
>MJUT01053473.1:64568-89191 GCA_002080005.1 Gigantidas platifrons
TACTTGGAAATTGGGATTTGCTGATTCTCCACTAAGTATGCTGTGTTAAGGAATAAGATCTTAGACTAGTTGGATTTTGGTCATATTCTATCTGCATAAAGTGATACTGTTGTTTCAGTGACCTAACACTTTACAAAAAAATCCAGCAAAGCATGTTAGTCTTGTACAAAACAACTATGTTATAGAGGGGAATTCATGGCCGTGACTGTATGATAGTTTGATTAACAACTACCTATGCAATCAGTCCCTATCCCACTAAAATTGAGAGTTTGAATCCCACTCATGGAGAGGTGTACTCGATACAACATTATGTGATAAAGTTTTTCGGTGACTTGTGGCAGATCGGTGGGTTTGTCTGGGTACTCCGGTTTCCTACACCAATAAAACTTACCTCCAAAGTATAACTGAAATATTGTAGAAAGATGTGTTGAACACCATAACATGATATTTATGAAAGCTTTTTCATATGGCATTAAAATGAGCGAGTGATTGTTGTTCAACGCCAACTCTGCAATTTTCCAGCTGTATCATGGCGAGAACAAGTAAATTTTCAATGAAAGGATGACGAGGTCCACTTTGTACTAGACCAACACGTTTAGGTGGATTTTTATAGTGCTAGCTTACTGAAACAACAGTCTGCAGATAGACATGTCACCCCACTCGGACACATTATCCTGACTCTGAGCCAACCAGTCTTTGTTCTTTCTCCTTAATGCTGCATGATTAGTGGAGAAGCAACAAATACCAATTTTATAGTCTTTGGGCTTGAACCAATCAGGGCTTGAACCCACGATCTACTGCACTGGAGGCGAGGACGCTAACAATTACATTACCGATGTCCTATATGGCATTAAACAAGTTGCCCATTCACACACTAGAAATTAATGATCTTTGTGAGAGATCAGATAGTAAAGAAAATCAATGACAAAAATAATGATAAAAAAAATATATTTTACATAGTAAAATCTAGTATTAACTTTAAGTTGACCTGCTGTATTTTATTTTTCAGCACAATAAACTACAGTAAAGAGTTACCATTAGCCCAGGGTATTAAGTTTGAATAAATGTCAAAGTGCCAAAACAGAGGGTTGAAAGACAGAAGACATGGTTTTAAGATTTTGTTTGTTAAAGATATAGAAATACAATTATCTATTGCGTTATATATGTATTAAAAACCGAATTTTGCACTGTTCTGAATAATATATCATTCAACTGTAAAGTAGGAAAAATGGAACTGGAATGGAAATGTGCAGTTCATGCAGTTAAGATATTATTGTTGGTGAAAAGGCTTTTTAGTGATAAATCAGCTAGATTATTCTGAACATTGGACTGTTCTGGTTAAAAATGTTGGTCTGACTTCAGTGAGAAACAACTTGTTTCATCTTTCTATGGCTACATTGTTCATTAAATTCTTTCTTGTTTTATTGTAAATTCCAACCAATGTTATCTAAGCCATAATGCAAACTTATTTGGGATTTTTTTTAGCGATTTTTAACAAAAACACCATCACACAATTGTATGTAGCATAATGTCTCAATCAGTGCCAATAGATACATGTAGTCACACAACCATAGACATAAATATTCATAATTTTCAGTTTGATCAGAAAATGCCAATCATGCAGCAAATTTTTTTTCTTACAAAAATATCTTTACATCCTTATTTACAGTTTTAAGTGTGATAATTACCGGTGTAAACTTTTGGGACATTTCAATTGATAATTATTATCCTGGCTAAGTGGAATAAAAATGCAGGTCTTCGTCAATGATACATAGTTAGTGTTATATTTTTTTTGTTTTAAAAGTATGGTTTTTATACTTTGTAAAGAGATTTATATTTTGTGAAAATAAATATCACTAAAGTATTTAATAGTCATAATCATAGCTCAGCATAGTGAATTAATAANGCCAATCATGCAGCAAATTTTTTTTCTTACAAAAATATCTTTACATCCTTCTTTACAGTTTTAAGTGTGATAATTACCGGTGTAAACTTTTGGGACATTTCAATTAATAATTATTATCCTGGCTAAGTGGAATAAAAATGCAGGTCTTCGTCAATGATACATAGTTAGTGTTATATTTTTTTTGTTTTAAAAGTATGGTTTTTATACTTTGTAAAGAGATTTATATTTTGTGAAAATAAATATCACTAAGATATTTAATAGTCATAATCATAGCTCAGCATAGTGAATTAATAAACAGTTCACAATATTTGTATTGAGCATGTGTTATTTTTTTTAAAGTATATTTTGAAAGTGCTTGATATTTACATGTATAAATTTTTTAGATTTATTTACTTTTTTGCATAATTTAATTGCTTTTATATAAAATACTGCCTTTAAGGGGAAGTGACTCTTTTGTCAATGACTACAAATATACTAGTTTGTTACTAGGAATTTAAAGTACAATACATAAGAATTGGTCAGTAGCAATTTATTTATCGTATAGAATTTGTTTAGACATACAGTTATCAATATGAGTATTATTGTGCAACATTATATTACAAAAGGACTTCAATTGCCCCAATGTACAAATTGAATATCATGAATGAAATATTTGATCTTATGTAAACAGAGTATATACTAGGTGTGGGAGACATTACATATCTGTATTGTATTACTATATGCTAATGTATCAACAACTTTTATAAAAAAAAATTGTTTAAAAAGTATATATTATTTTGAAGGTGTTTGAAATGTTTTTATGGATGATAAATGTTGATCATTATTTTGTTGAGTTTTTGTATTATTCACAAACTTGATCTTTTAATGTAAGTTAAAAGCAGACTTTGTTATTGTAAACAAAATTTAGCAGTTTTACAGGTTTCAGTACAATCAGGTCATGTTAGATTGAATATGATTAAAAATAGCACAGATACATTTAAGTTTAAAAGACTTGTATTGATTGGATAAATAGTTAATACTAATACTCAAGAAACCCACTTTGATTGGATGAATGTATTGCACTGAATTAAAAAAAAAACCCTACTTGGATTGGGGTATGAAAGAAAAGTTTAAACACTGATGGTCGACTGTTCCACCAATATCAACAAAAGTTTAAACACTGATGGTCGACTGTTCCACCAATATCAACAAAAGTTTAAACACTGATGGTCGACTTCCACCAATATCAACAAAAGTTTAAGCACTGATGGTCGACTGTTCCACCAATATCAACAAAAGTTTAAACACTGATGGTCGACTTCCACCAATATCAACAAAAGTTTAAACACTGATGGTTGACTGTTCCACCAATATCAACAGAAGGAATAATCACCTAGCATTTCGAGTAATTCAACACAAAAAAGAACACAACATATGGCTTTGGAAATCAAGGTTCTTGATTAGACAAAATTTAGTGCAGTTAAACTGTTTAATGGGATCAAACCCTTCCCCTCTAATAATGGGATCTCCAGCGACAATACAACAGCAGATTTGCTTCAACTCAAAAAAGACCACAGATAATTATCTAATGAATGACAAGATAAACATGGACAGTACATTAGTGATTTTAGTAGTGAGTGAGTGATTGTTGTTTATTGCCAACTCATCAATGTTTCAGTTATATCATGGTGAGAACAAATTAATTTTCAATGAGATGATGACGAGGTCCACTTTGTTCCAGACCAACAACATGCTGAGTTGGAATTTTATTGTGCTAGCTCACTGAAGCAACAGTCCGCGGGTAGACATGTTGCCTCACTCGGACACATTATCCTGATTCCGAGCCAACCAGTCTTTGCTCTTACTCCTTAATGCTGCATGCTTAGCAGAGAAGCAACACATGCCAATGTTATAGTCTTTGGTTTGACTCATGAACCCATGATCTACTGCACCATTATGCCACCGATACAGTTAATGTTAGTAGTCAACTAACTAAGCAGGTAGAATATGTTAAGGACATTTTCTATGAGGATGATTCTTTAATTCAAAGGGACTACTTTGACACCTAAATTGACAAGACTCACTTTGATTTGATGAATATATGTCACTAAACTAAAAAAAAACACCTTGATGGAATGAATGTTTGACACATGTTCAAAAGACCCACTTTCATTGGATGAAGTTTTACTTTACTCAACTTGAATAAATTCTCAGCTTTAAAATATGATGGCATTATATAGAGGACCTGAGATGGAGGAATCTGATCCAAATATAACCAGCAAGCTATGGTACATGGTAAACTTTCCCTAACATGCACTTTATTGATGAGGATGGAGGAACTCTTCCTTAACCGAGTTTAGGAAAGAATATAAAGAAATAATATATGTTGAGCAAGGGAAGCTATCATCAGTTGTGTGAGCGAGTGATTGTTATTTAATACCAACTCAGCAATTTTTCAGCTATGCCATGGCAAGAACAAGTTAATTTTCAATAAAATGATGATGAGGTCTGCTTTGTACTAGACCAACAGGCTTAGTTGGATTTTTATAGTGCTAGCTCATTGAAACAACAGTCCGCGGATAGACATGTATCCCCACTCGTACACATCCTGATTCCGAGCCAACCATCTTTGCTCTTTCTCCTTTATGTTGTGTGCTTAGCAGAGAAGCAACAAATACCAACTTTATAGTCTGGCTTGACCTGACAGGGGCTAGAACCCACGATCTACCACACTCGAGGCGAGCACGCTAGCCATTCTTCTTCTTTTCGTAGGTCCCTCCAGCGTTGGAGCACACACTATTCGTGTTAAAATATTGCACTTTTTATTGATAAAAAAAATAGCTAATCCACACACACACACACATAAGATCCATAAAAATATCATGTTAAAAAGCTGCAGTAGTTAAAAGTCAAGAGTAAAAAAAGCATCCACCACATGCGTAAATAAGTATGATACATATTTACATATATAGACACTACATGAACTAGCAAGCAGCACTGATAAAGTCTAAAGATCAGGTTCACATCCTTATCTGAGTAAAATGCCAAGTATTTTTAAAGTAGTTCTTTTTAAAAATGGCATATAAAAGCGAGTGGATAATATATGTAGATATTAAAACATGGTATTCAACTGTTCGTGTATTAAGATAAAAATGTATAAGCCGCATTTTAAAACGAATCTCATTATGCTGATAATTTGTGTAGTAATATACGATTACACCACTTATGCAGTTGATAACTGTTTGAAATTTTAGCTTAAAAGACTGCTTTATCGAGTAGTTCGTTTGGATAAGTTTATTTTACATGAATCTTGTAATTGTTGAGACGCTGACAGGTATATAAGGATCCGTAGTTTAAGGACTGGTAACTATGCTTAAGAGATTGTAGGGTTCGTGTTGCCCAATCTTTAGTTTTTCGAGTAGTGTTTTATTTGTTGATCATTGTCTGTTTTATTTATTTTGGCAAACACTAATTCACTCTTTTGGCAAGTGTACTGTATGTCCTTTCATTTATGGCTTCTGATTATACCTCTGATATATCCAAACTTTACTTCCAGGTGGAATTTAATTTTTCAAATTTTGCTTCAGGGAAAGCCATTTAATTTGCCAGTGACGTTTCATGGGTGAATCTAAAGTTCACTTTATTAGGGTCCGTGCTGCTCAATGTTTAGTTTTCTTTGTGGTGTTAATTTGTCGACCGTTGCTTGTCCGTTTACTATTTTAGCCTCTTCATTGCTTGTCCTTCAATTTACGGATTCTGATTACCCTTTTTGTATCTTCAAACTGTTGTAGCCATTGACTGAAGGCAAACGTTCTTTCATGAATGGAATAAGCAGAATTGTGGAATAAAATATTCTTCTCTTAAGAGAATAGACAGTATACTTTGGAGGAAAATTATTTTATTTGACGAAATACTCTGTGTACTCTGGTGGATTTAAAAATATGAAGTGGCAGTAAAAGTTTGACACCAACTTCAAAGATTGGAGACACGAACAGCACAATAACAAACTGCATTGGAAGTCGTTTAACTATCTTCTAATTTCTTTTTCAATTTTTCAACCGTTTGCTTGTTATTTTCACCAAGTTGCATGTTGGATTCTAAATCGACTAGTTGGGAAACCACGTGACATTTAGCCACCGATATCTTTTCCCGTAAAGCATATTCCTTGTTAGTTAATTTCTTGTGAATATTTTCACTGGTCTTTCCTACGCTTTCTAATTTATCGATGATAGTATTCAGTTTCTCAAACTGTTTAGAAATGAAAGGTGCAGGAAATATATCCGAGTCCTCACAATGTAATACATCAGAAGGCCTACATATAGTTTCATCTTCTTCATATAGATCTCTATTGTTATGCTGACATCTAGGGCCATCATCAGGTGATTGGTTTGTAGTTGTAGCTTCTTCTGTTTGAACGTTTGAAGCACGCGTTGTCATTGACAGTTCTGATGTTGTAGAGGACATTCTAAAACAAAATGTACGTTCATATGATATTGTATTATACAAAGTACTCTATTGTTATATTGAATTCAAAAGCTTCACGTTTTAGCTGGTTGTTCTCATCAAATCCCCGAAAGTTACAATATGTAGTATACAGATTTACTACCCAATACAGACACCACCTTTTGTTTCTATAATATAAATACTAGCAATATACAAGCGTTATAAAATGATAAATAATTTTGATATAATAACCAATTGACGTCACTTCTAATGAATTGTGAGAATCAGATGACGTTATCACCTTAGTAGTCAGCACCTCTGTATTGACATGAAGCTAATTAATACCAAACTGAAACTTCCACTTAATGAAACATGTTTTAATTAAGTCGAAACTAACATTTTATATTCCTTATCTCTAGATTGCTCTTTGATGATTTTTACATTATATGTGGTTTATATTTAGCATACTGTCCACAATATATTTATTTGGTGGTTAAAAATGTTTGTCTTGAGTAAATTTATTTTACTTTATTAATTGAAATATCGGAATCGCATTTCTTTCGTTTATAAATGTTTTATATAGTCAAAATGTATGAAGAATATATGAACACAAACCAGTGATATAAAATGGCTGATTCTTGATTAACAGTGAGTTAAGAACAAACCTTTACAACAACAAAGATGTCTTCAAATTTCTCATTGTGAACTTTCCAATTATATGTAGCAACATTAGAGCAACATCTGCATATGGAATATATATCTCTCAGTTGATTCGATATTCCAGCGCTTGTGGTTTCTATCACGAGTTCCTTGATAGAGCGTTGCTACTAATAATATTAGGGCAGCTACTCAACCAACGGGTCCTAATGGTTAAGTTGAAGTCATCACTTACCAGGAGCGTAACAAAGTATAAATTAATGTGTAGGCAAGATCAGCAAGGGGTCTGGGGACCGATGAAGGTCCCCAGCGAGTCCAGGGAAGAGCCCTTGGGGAGCCCCCCCCGGTGCTCAGCGATTTTTAGGATTTTAAATGGAAAAGAAACTGCTTTTTTTTAAGGAAAATACGACAACTCAATCAACAATATTTACGTCATCTTTCAACTATAAAGAGGATGATTAGAAATGAACAGAGACCCGATGTTCTAAAAATAAATCATGCCACTGGTATTTGACAATTATCAGGAGAATCATTTATCTGCATGTAGTTGTTTACTTTTTCAATTTGAGTTAAGGGATGGTATAGTGGTCTCATTGATAGCTATATAGTTATGGCACATATTTGAGTATTCATTAAGTTAAGGCCTTACTAAAACATATTTTTATCGATGATACAATTTTATTATTTCAATCTGGAAAAGTTTAGGAATCATCGTTAAAAAACGAAAGCCAATCTCCTGTTGGCAGCTCCAGCAAATTCGTCTATGATACCCTCAATGTTAACACTTTTGCTCCGGTGAATGTGCAAGATGCCAATGCTAGAAACACGTTCATTTTTCATTGTTGAGGGCATTGTTAGCAAGGTCAGCAACACTCTTCCAATGGTAGGATAAGAAAAGAATCCAACTCTGCCAATGGTTCCGACAGACTTCTTGGTTTTTGTACCTCAATGGGTGCGATTGCCCATCTCATTTTACACGTAGCCTACCTCCCGTTTGAAGTCTTCGAGATCAACTCCATCCGACAAATCATCTTAAAAGCTGTCATGAGTATCCGTGCGACTATGTCATCAGTTAGTTTACTATATGCAATGCAGGAATCAAATACTGTGCCAAAAACTGTCCTCGTGGTATAACTAATCTCTGTTCCAAAATCACTAGAGTATTGATCAATGAACTCGAGATAAAGTGCCCGCTTCCAATATCGTGTTTCCGCACTTCATTCAGAGCATGCTACTAGCCTACATTGACAGTATATGACCTTTGGTAGTAAGCGCGCATGCACAAATGCAAATGAAGTAAGCAATTTTTTTATTATTTTTTTTTCAATTTTTATTTTTAGTGGGGGGGGATATATGTAGGCCCGTGCTTTTTTGTTACCGTTGTTGTTACGCCCCTGCTTACTGTCGCCACCATAACCTGGTTGTCCGTTACGGAATATCTCTGTCACAAATGACCACAGATATGTTCAGTTTGTCGTAACCATAATACGATCCTTTCCTCATTCATGACTAGTCACTGGCTGGATTTCTAACAAGAGTAACACAATGGGTGCCACATATCGAGCAGGAACTGCTTACCCTTCCGGAGCACCTGCTTTCATCCTAGTGTTTTAGTAGGGTCGTGTTGCTCGATCATTAGTTTTCTGTGTAATGTTTTGTAGACAATGCATAAAAACTCAAAATTGACGTAGAATATTGAATTATGTCTATTACAAACAAAATAAATATTTTATGATTTGATTTGATTTGATTTTTGGTGTTTAACGCCACTTTCAACAATATTTCAGCTATATCATGGCGATATATATTTTATGAGTTGGATATTTGAATAAAGAGTATTGAAATGATTATATCATCCGATATCTCTTGAATAAGTCTTGTTTTATAAAGCAAATATAAATACCTTATATTTTGTGGAAATATCTCTGCCGGTCCGTGTTCCAAACGCTACCATTTACTCTTCAACTTTCGTGTTACCTTTTGATAAATTATGTGACAATTTCTACATACCTTTAACATAGTATCTCTTGTTTTGGGTAAACCGGTATTGTTTTGCAAACGAAGAATGACAACAAAGGAAACTAATGAACAATAACAAAAAATCAACAATTTATTGTTTACACGATTGCCTGCCGTGATGACTTATAACCTTTTTTTTTAATAAAGATTTTAAATACAATGTATTGAATCTTTTTTTAAACAGAACATTTAAATATATACATATTTGTTGTCATAAATACACCATCTTATTTTGTTCTTTATCCAAATGCATTACATAGCAACAACGTGCTCTAACCTGGCTTATGGATAAATATATTAAACGTATTCCATCGTACAAAATTATATATTTCAGATATCATGACAGATTCTCCAGAGCGGTTTTCATTTCCTGCCATATGATGGCACCCGTCGTCTATATACATGGTAATCTTAATATCAGCTACGGTACCAGACTTGCAACACATATAAAACATATAGTCGGTTCAATATTTCATATTTAAAAATGTAATAAATAAAATTTAAACACAAATTAGAGTGAAAAATTGAACATTGTACGTATTTACACAGGAATCGGCCCGTAGTAAATATAAAAATAACACCCAAAATAGGTCAACGTGAAGTCTCCATCAAAAATAATAATGACCAGGTTTTCCTGTTCTTCAATTATTGGCACGTGCCGCCAAGGAAATCCAAGAGACATAGTTTCATATACATTGTAATTTATATTTTAGACATCTACAATTAGATGAAAAGCTAACTAAAATTCCATATGGTGTAACCAATTCATGATGGCGGTACTATATTTAAGGTTTGTTTCTATGAGGAGGAAGCATTGTTAAAATGTTCCCTATGTTATAAGAAAGGAAAGACACATTGAACGTATATAATTCTCTGTGTATATGTTTTGGAACATAGTGTGCACAAATCCTCATCAAATTGTCACTGTTTTATACTATGAAGGGGACATTTACCCTTTTCCAAACTCGCAAATGTAATTGTGAGATAGAATTGACCGACTCGATGTTTCTAATACCTTTGGAAGAATCTCAACATCATTACAATAAGACCAGTCTCCATGTTAATATCATGTTTAGGTTCTTGGCTTACTAGCTCCAGGAGATTTTTCAGATAATTTAATGATGACTATGAGCGTACCAGAAGAAACGCATCGTGAGCACTACATTAAGTATATTATTCACGACTTTAAATATTTTGATTCTTCATGCATATGTTCCATATTTAAACATCACTCAGTAGGGCCTGTTATAACTGGTGACCTTAGCATTGTCATCAATACTTTTCCGAAATATTGTGACCCTGAATCCATAAACTGGAAACTAATTTTAAAATTCTTACGGATTTTGTCGAGTATTGTGCATGGCAATGCACAAAATGTGGAAGAGAAGACACATATACTCTAGTATCACTAGTGGATCAGTAACTGCTACCCTTCCGGAGCACCCAAGTTCACCCCGGCATCCGGTGGGGTTCGTGTCACCCAATCTTTCATTTTCTTGTTGTGATTTATAACCCATTGTTGTCAATTTATCCCTTTTCAGTTTGCAATTGTATAATTTGTATTATCTGTATTTCATCTATTTAGATAATTTACTTCTTTTCGATACTACTTCATACTTTTCTTAACGCTGTGAGCTGGACCTCAGCTGGTTGATACAATCTACAATTAATATACCACACGGCTCTATCAGCACTATTTTTAATTCTTTCTGTATTACACAAATGTTGCAAAGCACCTGTCCAACCTTGATGACAAACATATGTTGTTACTCCACAGAAAAGTCCCCTTACAGTATCGTTTATGTGCTTAAATCACATTTACATAGACTGCTTTTTATAATGGAACATATATCACTGTAAGAGGAATTCTGAACAAACATAGCACTGTTTTGTATTCCTTTTCAGCTTTAACCTAGGATGAACTATGATGATGTATGCCTAAAATGCTTACGAATATAGTTTCGTAGAGCATGCTTTGTCCATCTCCGTTTAGCCATTATATTGTCTGTTCTTCCTTTGGTATTTACATATTGTCATAGGAGAGTCGATGGTCTAAACCGTCACTTAAATGTTAGATGCATACAAGGGCATCAGAAGACATGATAGAGACACAACGGTCAACCAAAGTCAAATTGACAATACCATCCCTCGACATCTGTAGCAAGTAATACAATACTTTTCAACAAAGTGTGGATATCTTCTATTTCCACCATTTCTTTGGAAATGCCTGTACCAAGTCAGGCCCATTGCGGTTTTTCCAGTTTTCCGGTTGTTGACTGATTTTGTCTGTTTGTTGACTTATGAGTTTTGCCTTTCCTTTTGGAAGATTTCTCGGTGTTCGGTAATTTTGTTATTACCCATATCTTCCGAAAATATTTTGAAAGGTAAGACTAGATTTAAATATCATCGACTAAATAGTTAAGCAGTGTGAAGACGGTGACCTTGAAAAGGTCTGAATATAAACTGCAATCTGGGGCATAACTTACGTAATTATTAATAAAACTAACGGGTAAAACACAATAAAGGGCAATGCAGTATTACAGCAGAGCTGAACATTCAAGTACTATTATTCTTAAAAGCAACATGTTTTCTATGATCTATAATGTCTGAAGTTGGTATGATGTTAAGATTACTCAGAATTACTTGTTATTTCTCTTTTTAATTAACATTTATTCACACAAGATTATAATTACACCCTTAAATATAGTTACATGGTTTTTGTAGTTCCCGTAACCATATGTTCAGTTCTGCAGTTTTTATTCTGTCTACAATTGTTCATATTTTGACTGATTATAACTACTCTGTGTATTTTACATCTTCAAACATGAACATATCAATCTTTTGACTGTTTTCTATAAGATTTTTTTTACTGGTTACGGACTCCACAGATTTCTGATAGAAACATACCTTTTGGATAAAGCCTGATAATTTCACCAATTGATGTCCGATTTTCATGAATTTGATATCAAATTAATCCTGATTAATTTTTCTAAAGATTTATATCAGAATAGTTTTGCTGTTTTCCTATTTTGAAAAGTAAATTTTGGTGTAAATATAAGCAAATTTCAAGTGCAACAGCATAACGCCTTATTTGTGCAAATTTGTCGGTACCCTTTTGCTTGTAACTCAAAAACTATGAGAGATATCTTCTTTAAATTATGTATGCAACTTCGGTGTTTCACCATCCAAAACATGATATTAAAATGATACCTTTAAATGTAATGAAAGTATGTTAATATTGCACATAACACACTACTTCTGAGTATGAGCCCTATACTGTGTTTCAGCCACAAGGTTATTCTACCTTAGGCATATGTGACTGTTGGTTATCCTGTTTAGACCCTTTGGTTTTATTGCTCCCAAAACTTTAAATTAATTGGCTTTCCAATCTTTCGATTGTGGGCGTACTCGATGAAGATTATTCCAGAAACGCGTCGTGCGCACTAAATTTGATATTTTTATTGCGCATATAAACATTAATGAGTGTTATTTGATAATGTAAAACAATGCAAATTAATATTCGGATTAATGTTGGATATATTATGGAGAAATTGGCAAAGGGGTCTACTACTTTTGTTTGATTTAGCCGAGTATTCGAATTACAACGGAAAAATAGTTCTAAGAGTAATGCTCTTTTATCAACATATTCTACCTTCATAGTAGTCAGTATTCATTGGCCCTGCCATTGTACTTATGCTGTGGTTCATTTTGTAAGAGTGTTTTGTTCTTTTGAGTGGAAGTGAATCTGTGCAGGTTTTTTTATTGTTATTTTAAATCTGTATTGTGTCTGACCGAAGCCAGCAGGACTTGGATTGCCATTGGTATATTATCTGTTTTGACGTTTTTATGTTCAATGAAAGCTATATTGGTTTATATTGGTGGGATTGTTCACTCAAACTTTTGAAACTTTCTATGCATAATCACTTAATAATGAGCGCACTATATTCCCTCTTCGAATTGTACACGAACACGACATATCAGACCTTCGAGATAAGAGGTTCGACCTAGATGTGTTTACACTTCACAGCATCGAAATATCGATCTTGTTTATAATTGTATCATCAGTACATAGGATGAATCACAGGGTCAGTAACAATTCATTGTTATAATATATTATGAGTAGATGTGTACATTGTTGACTTTGTTCGGATAAGCTGGAGAAAAACGTCGTTGTTGCTATTCCTGGTATAATAGAATATATAGCCGGATGATTGTTACCGGTGTCTGCTTGATGATTGTTAGTGGTGACTGTCGCATGGTGCCTGTTGGGTGATTGCTACCGGTTCTTGTCCGATGATTGTTACCGGTGCCTGCCGGTTGAATACTTATAAACAAGAAGATACAAACTATATATAACATTTTTATTATAGATAGTGACAGAAATGTCCGTATTAAATATTAGTAATACTTTGACCCTGTTCAACAACGGTTTTGGGCAATGAATAATAAAAGATTTACATAAGTTTATTGATATGACTCTATATACACTATGAGTAATGAGAAGTGATATTGCAGTAGCCCGGCAGTGAAGTCTTCTTCGTACCATTTAAGTTGTAATTGTTCTGGTATATATTAGTTGGCCTTTTGATTTATTCAGTATAAACTATTTCTTTAGATGTTCTGATATTGTTCACTGTGAAGAGGTGTAGATCGTTTTACATGTTGCCTCCAATGAATGTTAACACATTCTAGTCCTTATTGTATCTTAAAACATATAACACTTGATAAATCTGTGTGGAAAGTCAAGGTATCCACTCCAAAACACATTTTCTTCCTGTATTAAGCACAAAACCTAGTTATATTTTCACCACACATTTTATCATAGAATTTTTTAGCCTGGAGATTATACGATATACTGGTATATCAGATTATATTGCAATCATCATCTTAAAAAGGTGCAATTTTCACATGTCTATTTGAATTAATGAATCGAATTAACACTATTTCTCTAAGTTAAAACCATTCAAATCCTTTAAAAAAATGTTGGAATTACATAAAGTTCTGTAATTTAGGATAACGTTATATTTTCTTGCTTAGTTTTGTAAAAACAATATGATAAAATTGTTCAAAATATTTCAGAAAATCCTGAATAGTCTAAAATATGAAAAATTTAATGAAATAATTTTCTTTGAAACAATGTATTAATCTACTACGCTTATGTAGTTGGAAAAAATTGGAAAATACAAAAAGCAGCAGACAAGTGAGTCTTTTTGGCACATCTGCTTTGTCACGTGATTTGAACCATGTGCATAGAGTGTGAATACAAAACTCAGTAATGCAACTTTGTACATTTCAAAAATATTAAAATTGCATACTCAAAACACGTGATAGAAGTATTTAAATTAGAAGAAGCCATCACAAATAAGTTATGCATAAGTGCTCGTTAAAACTGCACCGTCGTTACCTTCAGTCGCATTCGACTTCAACGTCATCATGGTGCACCTAAATTAAATACAACCACAAACAGTGAGTTTTAGTCGTCTTATTGAAATAAACACAAAACTAAATATTTATTAGCCTATTATCAGCGAAATGGTTCCTTATTTCGAATTAAAGATAGACATATAAATAAAAGTATCCTTATATTTACATTCATAAATTATTCCTAGTGTAATGGTTGTTAAACATGTTTAAACTAGTATCTGAAAACATCGTTACTTGGGAAGTGAGAGATTATTTATAGCATTTCAGAATACGGTCTACATTTAAACAAATAATAGGTTGTTTTTCCAACGTGGTAGTTGTTGAAGGCAACATGTAAAACAGTCCAGTATTTAAACCTCCTTATTGGTCAACCGTTGTTGGCAGAACGCCATTTCTTGTATGATTGTTGTTATTTGTAAAAGTCGTGTTTTGCGTATCACTGTATATTGGAGAATTGGGTCCCGTTGAGGGAGTTCTTCCATTCCGGGAAGAATTTCCTGATGGAGAATGTGAACTAGTGACAGATAGTCTTTGATTTCTTGGCAGATGTCCGTTTATTATTTCACCATTTGGCACATGTCCATTCATTCTAGATATATTTTCATTAATACTTGTAGGAGTTTGCATTGGCAGAACGTTCCTTACCCGTGGTGAACCGAACTGTGATGCCTGAACTCTACTTTTTATAACAAATATTAATCCAACAGTAATAAGAGCCGTGATAAATCCACTGGCGAATCCTACACCTATACCAAGACCGAAACCTGCAAGACAGAAACAACTCAATGTAAATACACATCTCAGAGGACACCGAGTATCAGTAGTCATTCAGGTTCGACAACGCTTGTGTTAAAATTATGGTTTTATATTTTTTCGAGCTGAAATAGTTTAGAAAACAACTGACATATATTTATAAAATTTAAAGACATATGAGTGTAATAATAGTTGTTTTTTTTTAACTCAAGGAACACAACCCGCCTACGCCTCAAATATATGCATTATTCTTGTAATTTTTCAGAGCTAGAACTTTAACCGGATGAAACCGATACAATATTTATGTTCATGATTATGCTTTCTAAAAAAATCTAATAAAAGATTGTCTCGAGTTAGCCCCCTTTGTACGTGTTTCGTTAATTTGTGTGTGTTTGTTGGTTTTATAGTGTTTAACGTCACTTTCAACAATATTTCATTTATATCGTGGCGGTCAGTTTTATTGGTGGAGGAAACCGGAGGATACTGAAAAAAACACCGACCTGTCGCAAGTCACTGACAAACTTTATCACATAATGTTGTACACCTCACCCTGATCGAGATTCGAACTCAAAACATCAGCGGTAATAGGCACTGGTTGCATAGGTAGCTGTAAAGCTAACTATCATACGATCAAGGCCACGACGTTCCCTGTTAATTTGCTGTTATTCACAATATTGATATGTTTCTTGGCATTAACAGGCAATAATAGTTAACATACAAAACAGTATTGGTATTTATCTTGACTTCAACAGGTAAAACTCAAAATAATATTACTATGTTTCCTGTCATTGACGTGCAATAATTGATAAAACATAACACTGTTTGTATATATCTTGGTATCAACATATCAATATTGGTAAAGCTTCAAACATAGACCAAGTCAGAAACAGAAAAGCAAAGATTATATAGCTAATTAGAACATGTCTATTGTAAGGAAAGTTATAATTATTTCTCTGTCACAAATAAATATTGAAAATGGTGTACGTTGCTCCATACTTAAACAGTGTTTGTGAATACGGTCCAGTATTCAGTTAAATTCTGCAATACAATGCAAAATCAATGAATTATGCTTAGGATTTTTTGCTTATTTGTTCTTCACATTAATATCAGGGAGTTTTAATGTACCCTTACCTTCCAGTTAACAACCGTTTTCAAACAGTTGTTTTTACTTCCTTCTTATAATTAATGTTACACATTTTTGTAAATGATAAAATAATATATTAGGACCACTTCAACGTCTTATCTTTCAATGATGATGTATATTTTACCAACGTCTTCAAACAGACTCTTAAAGATCACTGTTATTATAAATCAAAGGAATGTTTTGGCAAAACTGGAGACGATTCAATAACAAGAGGCCATAAATACAAGCTGTATAAGACACATTCAAGACTTGATGTCAGAAAATATTCATTTACTCAAAGAACTGTTGAAACCTATTGAACAAGCTACCATCCGCAGTTGTAACTGCATCCACATTCAGGTCATTTGATGGAAGATTGGACATATTCTTGGAAAACCAACCACGAAAATATGAATACAACCAGGCAACTGTGATAAATATGACCGGACACGACAACATTATGAATAGTTCAGACGAGGAGCTGACAGAAGATACCTTCTATAGAGACCTACAGTCAGAAGAGGATATGTGAGTATAATGAAATATCTGGGTTAAATGGATGCATCAATATACCAAAACATAATGAATCAATGTTAACAAAATGAGATATATATCATTAAGGAAAGGAGGAAACTAACTATAAAAACTAATTATAATTATGTATTTGAAACATAAAGACTATAGTCTTATAATTAAAATGAGAGTGATTCCGAACATGCCTTTCAGTAAGGTAATTATAGGTTTAGAAATTATTTACGCACCTAGGTAGTATCTGGTTCCTATTATTGAAATGACAAAGTATGAAATAAATTAATATTACTGGACTGATAAAATTACAACATAAACCTTTACATGTCATCATTAAGCCATTCAAATAAGCTGAGATTACATGTTTTCTCTTATGTTGAACTACTTAATCTAGTTATTTGTTCTTATTGTAGCACAATTTTTATTATTTATCTAATAAACCATTGTCCATATTTAACTGAAATCGAAACTTCGTAGAAACAGAGGCCAAATCAAGAACAAAGAGAAATTAAGAAGGGCATAACTATAAACTTTATTTAGTTTATACGTGGTAGAAATTTTTATATTACTATGTTGACAGTTTTAATGGATTATTTCCTATGGGAGCTTGTATGATCTGATTTTTTGTATTTCTTTCTTTCTTTCTTTCTTATTATATGTTTTGTCACCACGGATTAGGTGTTTGGGAACCAGACCATCTAATTAGTATTTCTCCTTTTTAACTAGACCAATCTAATTAGTATTTCTCCTTTTTAACTAGACCAACTAATTAGTATTTCTCCTTTTTAATTAGACCAATCTAATTAGTATTTCTCCTTTTTAACTAGACCATCTAATTAGTATTTCTCCTTTTTAATTAGACTAATCTAATTAGTATTTCTCCTTTTTAACTAGACCAATCTAATTAGTATTTCTCCTTTTTAACTAGACCAATCTAATTAGTATTTCTCCTTTTTAACTAGACCAATCTAATTAAATTTAGTTATTTATTAGATTTCAGATGCTTTAGCAATACACATAAATCTTAAAACCATCCCGTATGGGGTCATATCAGGTAGCCATTCATTAATCCTTGACCATCCAAGTCAGGACAGTACAATCAGAAAACAGACGTCAGCGTGTGCTGGTTTATTTTCATACCCATAGATGTTAGTGTATAGCCAACAATCAGCCCACCAAACATCTACATGTAATTATAATTAGGTAGACACTAGATGTTCATTCAGTTATTACAGATGACCACCTCTATGTGTGGTCGATGGGGAATTCTATCACATTTCGAGTCAACCGAACAACTATAAAAATGCCGTTTGCTAATTCTACACATGTAATATTGATTATTAAGAACAAAGACAAACCGGTTTATTCATGACAGTATGTCCAGCTTCACCAATATGTATACATGCTTCAGTGAGCTTGTATTATAAAAATCGAGCTCAGCGTGTTCAAAATGTGCATCATCATATTATTAAAATATAACTTGTTATGAGCATGATTCAGCTGAAACATTGTGTTATACAGCAATCATTCACTTATTCAATAAGTAAACATTTCATTTTTAAAGCTGATGTCTAAAGGATAAATGAATAATTATAGTATAACTACTCTTCCATTTCGAATATCAAAATAAAGCACCGAACAACACAGTATTTCACGAATGTACGTGAGCGTATGATTGGATTATCATCGTTGTTCGGTTACGAGTAAGCTATTCTTTATATTCGGAATACGAGAGTAGTTATGTTGTACATTAAATTGATTTACACTTTTTTGCGCTAAAAATAACTTTTTTTTTATATTGACGGACGTTAAGATACATTTTCGATTGTGACGACGTTGATGCTGCGACTACGTGAATTACCGGCCTTTCCTTCAGGTGGAAATCTCAGTATTTCAGTGACATTTATGTAATAAAATGTATTACCTGAGCTTTTTTCTTCGACTGATGTTGTAGCTGAAGTTGTTGTTGTTGTTGTTAATACTGAAACTGATGTAAATTTCAGTTTAAATCCTGTATAACCAACAGATGCGTCAGATACAAATTTAACTAATATACTGGTACCATTACTACTATAGGTAGCTGTTGTTCCTGGATATCTCGTACAAGCATCCACGGTCAACGTATGCTCACATAAATATGAACCTAAATTAAAAAAAAGATAGATGTTTATGTTGAACTTATATTACAACTAATTAATTTCACCATTTACTCCAATTTATCTGCGAGTAACACTCTGTTTACATTGTTTATTTATATTGAACAAACGTTAATAGTACATGGTATTCTACATTGACTGTTTGAAACTGATTTGCAACTGTTGCTGTGCTAAAGTATGGGTGTTGTAGCTGAAATGACGTCCTTTACTATTTTAAAGTTTTAAACAATGGCTGAAACTAGCAGTGACATGCAACAGAAAAATATGTTTCGCAAGCATATCAGAGGATGCATTCCAGAACTTATATGTGGAAAAAGACGCCTTAAGCATTAGGAAAGCCACAGATGATTTTGTTTCCACATGTTTATACAATGTAACAATTATGGACTTTAGAGGTGGTACATATGGTGTGATATTGACCAGACAAACTAATATCGGCTCCACATTTACTACTCAATAAATCGACAACAGCATATTATATCTTAGGGTGATAAATACCGATGATATATACAGATTAATACATGGGCATTTCCATATTGGCCTGGTTATCTTCCTGAGACACCAATATGGGTCGAGGGATGATAACCAGGCCAATATGGAAATGCCCATGTATTAAACTATTTATTATATACTTCAGACATCTGCAGACGTAAACACCGGAAGTTGTTTATTTTGTCTGAAACGCACGAGGGGCACATAATAACCGGTTATTTTCCCGGGGTGTGAAAATATGGACAGTTTACTTCTGGTTTATGACCGGAAGTAAACTGTCCATTTTATTACATACTTAGTTAAAATAAAGGCATTTTTGTATGACCAATATGACCGGAAGTAGGCTGTCCATATTTTCACACCCCGGGAAAATAACCGGTTATTAGGTGCCCCTCGTGCGTTTCAGACAAAATAAACAACTTCCGGTGTTTATGCCTGCAGATGTCGGAAGTATATAATAAATAGTTTAATACATGTGCATTTCCATATTGGCCTGGTTATCATCCCTCGACCCATATTGGCCCTCGACTTCGTCTCAGGCCAATATGGGTGTCTAGGGATGATAACCAGTCCAATATTGAAATGCCCATCTATTAATCTGTATGTATTTTCTTGGGGTATAATTGATATCATGAATTGAAGTTATCAATTTTGTCCAAACAGAATTTGAAAACATGTGTCATATATTCTCAAGTCTCACATCTAAACTTATTGCTCGAATAAAACATAATACATATTACAAGTAAAATCCTAATCAGTAAATATTAAACAGTAGATATGTTGTCATTAAATCCGTTTAAATACTGATATAGTTATATGATCTTCAATACCGTCGTAGTTCTAAATGTTGACTTTAATGTTGATTATTAAGTATTTTGTTTTCACTATAGGGTGGGGTAGTTTTGTCAACACGCTTTCACGCATGGAAGCTTATTTCAATAAATAACGAACATTAATTTAAGAACCGTCTACGTTATAGTGCATTGCTATAATAGGTAGACACTGAAACATGCTTAACGTTATTCAGCCTCATGTATTTAATAATCAAAAATTGGTGTAATTTATGCAAAAATGTGTATGAGGAATACTTTTAGACTACTATTTCTAATTGAATTACTCACTGTCATATATCTTAAGATAATCAAACCCACAGTTGGGTGAGGTTTCTATATCACTCAGTAGCAATTCGAATTCAACAGTTCCATCAGTAGCTGTGATAATCCATCTACAGTTAGAATTCCTAAAACACAAAGAAAATAAATAAATAGACGTAATAAAATAACCAGAAGCTAAAGATAGCAAACCATCATGTGAAAGTTTATTCCGTCTATAACAACACATGTAAATGCTTATTTTACAAACAAGAAACATAAAATACAACATTGGCGAAATAAATACTAAAACAAAAGAAATAAAATCATTCTTGAAATTTCTAGAAACACAAATAAATACTAAAACAAAATAAAAAAATAATTCTTAAAATTTCTAGGAATACAAATTAAATTTATTGACATTTGCATAACAATGTGCTTCTAAGGTAAACTTGCGAAGCTCTATTTGCCATAATGACAGCAGGAATCAGTACCATTATTATTATTACCATTGTTATCCTCCTGTAACATAAGGGAGATTTTGTATTTTCTTCCTGTTGTTTTACCATTGTGTTATTATCGTTTTATTTTCAGATTGTCTGTCTATTCCAATATCTCCTCTGACTTTAATGACTATAATAATGACATCTACTCACCCTGTGTACTCATTAGGGAACGCTGGAGATGTTAAATATTGTGCTGTAGTGGTGGCAGCAATGGTTTGTTCTGCTGTGCACCCCGTGCCAGCTGTAACATAAATAATGTTGTAAGGATAATAGTTATGGTCATATGGAAAAGTATATGTGTATCAATAAAAATTGTGTGTTTTAATCTTAGATTTTTGATCATTTAAAATATGTTTCACATTACTTTACAAGATAGGTTTTATGTGTAATACGAAGTGATATCAACGGAAAACTTATAACTAAAAATAAATAACTTACATAAGTCTGCAGCTTTAATGTATTGAGCTGTGAACCCTTCTGCCTGTACTGATGAGTCGGTTGTAAGCACAACAAGAGCATATTGCCCTGTTGTCTTGTAATCTCTGTTAGTTCCAGTTCCAGTTAGACCAGAAGCTAGTGTTGAATTACTGGTTGAAAAACCTGAAATTTGATGACAACAATAACCTTAAATAAAACATGAATATATAATGTATGGGTTAAATGAAAGTGCATTAATAAAAATAAATGCAGTATAATATTTATTAAGATAATCTTGAACACGTGAGACAATGCTTACAAAGTAGTTTTGAGCTTGAAATGTCACCTGACAAGTTTTGTAGTTACAGACTCGGCTTCAAATTTCCACAGATACATAGTTAAATGTTAATTAAACATTAAGATAATGATCGCATTATTGAGGTTAACATGGGTTGTAGCAAGAGTAACATGACGGATGCCACACGTGGAGCAGGAACTGTTTACCCTTCCAGGGGCACCCGAGTTCTTCCCGGGATTTGTAGTTCGATTCGTATTACTCGATATTTAGTTTTCTGTGTAATGCTTTGTATATCATTGTTTGTCCCTTTGTACTTTCTCTTCTGGCCATTGTATTGTTTGACTAATTACTTTTTTCAGATTCCTGAATGTATCTTTATTTCTTTTCAAAAATCAATGTTACTTTACGATAACCGTTTTAAGCTCATAAATGACAAAGCAAAATGATACTGCAATTTTGATTTGCATTAGAATTTATATAGGTTTAAATGGCAAGAATATCTAACAAATCGACATGACCTTTTACAAATTCAACAGTAATATTAGTGAAAGATAGTTTAGTAACAAATAGATAACAACTGATAGTATATACACATTTAATAGATACATTGTCTACAAGGCTGATGTGAACGGTGGAGAGTTTATTTTTTAAATATAATTTATTTGCAATTGGTATGATATAAGGAAACGTAAATTGTTAAGAACATGTCAAAATAACCGTACAATTAAATACTGGAGATGTATTACTGAGATAATTTCAAAATACACTTTATAGTATTAAACCTTATAGCCTTCAATGAATTGAATATCATATTAAATTTAGATATTTGTTAAAGGATTTAAATTGTGTATTGTAACTTTAAATCGCTCATTATTTCTCAATTTTTATTGTGATTTAGTTTATAATATATATTTATTTATTCCGCCATTTAAAATAAGTAACATAATTACCCGATATAAGATCTCATTATTGTTAAATGAAACAAAATAATAAAAACAAATATAAGAGACAATAAAACCAAAGTAAGACTAAATAGAGGGCCAAAATTTCTAAGTGTAACTCATAGGTAGTACAAAACATTGCATAATTTTGATGATTTTTTTTTTAGATATGCAATTTCTACACTATAAAAACATACCATCGTAAATATCAATTTGATCTGGTGAGGTGACGTTATAATTTGTGATGAAGATGACAACAGTCGCGGACGCACTGCCACTGTTTATAGTCCATGAACAAGACAAATCACTGAAAACAAAGATTATGTAAACAATATTTAGGGATCTGTCCAAATAGAATACATAAAAAATGTAGATATTAAGACATCGGGGGAGACGAATCAATATTATTGTAGTATTTGTTTCTAAAACACACGATTTCTAATGCCTTGCATACAATTTTCATTACACAGTATTCCTCCTAGACTTTAGTGAACTAGAAACAATCTCGTCCAGAAAAACGAAATAAGAATTTGATGGTACATTGTCGATATATGACTCAGATAATATTTCAGTAACCATTCGAAGTGATGTTTTAAAGCATTGTTGTTATACCGTATTACATATATTTCGCCCGTGTTTGACTACAATGGTATTTAGCATTCATGATGTTGATTATTAATCAATCATAATTAAAAAGGAATAATATATTTTATCTCTTTCTAGGATTTTTTGCTTGGAGTTTGTAACTGTTGCGCTAACCAGAGTTTTAAACCTTTTTGGCGGAGCACACTATCATGACCACGTCATTTCACTTATAGGACGTTAGAGTCCATTATATTGACTTAACACCTCCACTTGAAGTACACATACCAAAGCCAGGACAGTGAACCATCATGTATATGTGTACTATTGGTATCGCCTGTTTCTACGATACTACGATTGGATATTTAAACTGTTCTGGTGGTTTGGCATGTCCTGTGTTTCATTTTAGCAGCATCGACCAGAACATATGACACTAAATGTACATTTATGAATTCACAATGTCAATGAGTTGTGAAATGCCGAATCTGGTATATTCTCATATTATTATTACATTCAACTTATTCAATTAACTATTCCTTATAAGAGGAACAGTCAGTATCCAAGTATAAGATGATATGCCAATACACGAACGATCCGGATACATAAAAAACAGAGCAATACAAACACAGAGATGGCACAAAAGACAGAAACCAACACAGAACTTCTACAACAACGGATAGTGAAACCAAAATAATTTAAAAAGACGAATCAATAATGAACCGATATTGGATTTTTTTTCGTGACATATAACATACTTAGCATATGAACCAGAGCTATATCCTGGTGATGTAAATGTTGAAAGGTCATCTGTCGCTGTTAGAGTTAATGAAGGACATTGACTTGAAACTAAAAATAAATACAAAAATACAATTCAATTTACTGGAACATTTAATACATTTAGAAGCAGTCTAAAAAGATGCATACTACTAGTCAAAGTGTTATCGCTTTATAACCCGAATAACACGATGGGTGGTACTAGTGTAGCAAGTATTGATCACCCTTTCGGAGCATCTGAGTTGATGTCAGTATAACACGATGGGTGGTACTAGTGTAGCAAGTACTGATCGCCCTTTCGGAGCATCTGAGTTCATGTCGGTATAACACAATGGGTGGGACTAGTGTAGCAAGTACTGATCACCCTTTCGGAGCATCTGAGTTGATGTCAGTATAACACGATGGGTGGTACTAGTGTAGCAAGTACTGATCGCCCTTTCGGAGCATCTGAGTTGATGTCAGTATAACACGATGGGTGGTACTAGTGTAGCAAGTACTGATCACCCTTTCGGAGCATCTGAGTTGATGTCAGTA